>VOMN01102459.1:0-23687 GCA_014899125.1 Orchestia grillus
CGTGAAGGGCTTCACAAGGCTGATGGAGTTATAGACACTTTGAAGGTCATCCTCCCACTTCAGTCAATGAAAATAATTTTTTATTCGCTTGCTTACTCGAACCTGGTATATACCATTTTAATTTGTGGTGGTGTGGCTTGTGGAAAATGAAAAGAAATTGAAAACCATATTGAATAAAATTTTACGGTCGATGTTCTACTAAAGAATTAAAATCAACAGTATTCCTTTCTTAAGTAATAAAAATAATACATAGAGCGCTTTATCATGATGAGAGTCTTTTGATGTGACTATTGTTCTTTTAATTCCCATATATTTGTATGAGGCAAGGCATCTCTGTTTTAATGTACCGTCTGTACGATTGGATATAGAGAAACATAGCCCAATCTTTCCATGCTTAAAATATTTTATGGGTCATCTGGTTTTCAGAATTTTTAAAAACATACCTGGTGAAACCTGTGCTTTATTGAAAACTTAAAGATTTCATTTTAGTCAGTATTAATCTTGCCGCCTAACTTCTTTAGCTTATTGCTTTTGTTATAGATTTTTTACCCACAGTTAATGTCGCAGAGGGTAATTATAACTCATAGGCTACACAGTAAAAAATATATAGATCATTTCGAATTATAGTACTTTCTAAAGTCACCGTTATTTCGAATCATTATATTTCAAAATTCCGCATAATTCTCCTGGATCGTCACGTACGATATGACTGTTATATGAAGTTATATTCTTCATATCGTCGTGAACAGGGCATACAGAGGCAAACTGGTCTGATGAGAGTATAATTTACTGTAGTACTGATTTCTGAGCGAACTGATGATCGTAGCAATGTTGGCGAGGACGTTTTGATCAGAAATCAATACATGTGCTGTAAATAATAATGTCAAACTCGAAATGTTGAAGCTGTTCAAGTATTAATAACTTTGTAGCTCATTGACTGTATGAACCGCTGGCCATGGAATCACAATTTCTATTACAAAAAAAATTAGTACAGGGTTAGTACAAAAATAGGAGCATTCTTACATATGGTTAACAAGTTGCCAACCATAAGTTTCACGTGTACCTCAGATTTCCTATGGCGGATTTAGGAAATGACCATAAATGCTACTCTGGGAGTAGTTACAACATCAAATTTCTTTTTTGATACTAAAAAACGAGCCTCCATTTGTAAAACGGCTCAGCTACAGGGCAGCTGAACACACCGATGAGATTGAAATTCCATTAAACTATGCCACCAAAGTTGAGAGTGGGAGATGTGTTACAATGTATTGTCCCCGGGCACACAGCGTTGTGAGAGCGGTCGTGTGTTGTAGGCTTGATGATCGTAATTTTGGACTGGAATCAGGGCATCTATACATTTTTTGGTAAATTCCTTACTGACCAGAAAAGGACTAGCTGATTCCTAAACCCTTCCTCTCACCATTTTAACGGTCTATGCAGCATACATAACATATTCAATACGTTCATTTTCCTGAGAGTAAATAATGGAAAATAAAAACAGAAATATAATCCTTTGCTCATATAATCCACAACGAATTGAAAAATTGGTAATGCGATACATATTTTCATGGTATCGTACATTACTAGCAAGAGCACTTTCAATATTTGAGTATTATAACCGCACCTTCCACCACCACACGTTATTTGTACGAGCACTTTCAACATCACACGTTATTTGTACGAGCCCTTTCAACATTTGAGTATTCTAACCGCACCTTCCACCACCGCACACCCGTCTCAGGTAGAGCCACCACCCAGCCGCTGCAGTGTGCAGGTGCCAACTAGAGCTCGACTTAGACTGCTCGATTTGTGTCATGCACGCTGGCACTACCAACGGCCGTCCGCTGCTATGAAAGGAACATAAATATACTTGCATAACTATTCCAATCTAGGCTCTGTTGCGTATGTTCTGTTATCTTATTGTTCTCAAATCGAGAAGGAGTGATAAAGGTACATACAAATAACTTATTGTAGAGAGTACTCTCACACTATCACGATAGATGAAATTTGTGCAACCTAAAGCTTGCGTGAGAAGTTTAATGTACAGTATCGTCTTAAATTAATGAATTTCAGATGCGAAATCTGATGGAATTACTGGTGAATTTCCGGAAAATTTCCACTGAATAAAGGTGCACAGATGAGAAACAACCGCTCCTGACTTTTCAGATTAATGGACACAATATATAAAAAATGAGCAATTTGCCAACATCCATGCGTTCAAAAATAAGGAATGTTACTGGAAATAATTATATTACGCTCACATGATTCATGCTACCGACGTGCCAAGGGTAACTTAAAAAGAAATAAAGGTTGTTTGTTTTTGATCAGTGCCGCACTTACCAAATTGAGAGAAGGCTGTAGCGTAGATACAGATGTCAAATCCAAAATTGTAGAATTTTGGAATTAAAATCACTACGTTGAAAAAACTTCTGGACTTTCGAAAGCGTTGTGAACCGAGTATTAAAAGTTTAACAATGGCACTGGTAGGTTTAGTAAAGGAAAATTGAAGGGCAGGTGATTTATTCCATTTATCGTCTTGCTCACGAGGATAGTTTTCTCAATCCAGGATTCGTTTTCAAGCAAATTTAGGATAATATATATGTATTTCGAGAAGTTCTACAGAGATGTTTGCATGAAATACGCCTTTATTTCAGAAGCTCGCGGAAAAATAGCTGATAAGTATGGAAACCAAAATTGGAAAACTAAAATAAGCTAATGTGATCGGGCATATCAACTGGTCTGATGAAAAGTGTAACAAAGCATATTTTGCGGATGGATCGAAATTTAATAAATCTAGTAGCTACTGAAGCCAATTCTTAAGCAGAATCGGTGAAAGTCCCAAGTCTGTGTCAAAAAACAGTCAATATGTCGGTGGGATTGGAGTCATGGTCTTTGATGTGTTTTCAGAATTGGGTGTACCCTTCTTTTACGTTTACATTCAAGAGTTAATGGTGTAATTAACAAAAGTCTGCATATTCTGCAGCTGAGATTCTTGTGTTTATGCATGACAACACTCATTGACATACGTCAAACCTTGTTATGGACTAGCTAAGAGATCAAATAATTGAGGTCAAGAGCTGGTCACTCTAGAGTCCTGTCCTGAACCCTATAGAGAAATCATGGAAAACATTAGGGTAACATATCATCGTTAGAAATCCAGCTAAGGTGGACCATGTACGGATTAAATTACAGGATAAATGGGCGAAAACGATAGAGGGCCAATGACAAAATTTAGTGTGGTCTGGCGGTCGAAGATTCACTGCCATGATCCAAAGTAAGGGTCTAAGAATCAAATGTTAAAAAATTCTCTTGTTTTGTGTTCATTCATTCATTATTTGTTTTATTTTTTCTATGGGGAATCGATTTGTTCGTAACTTTAGACACTTGAAAATGTGTAAATTACTCATTTATTTTTATATATTGTTTCAATTAATTTTATATGTCATGACAATGCTTATCATGTATATACCTACATACGTTCAGTTTAAATTCACAGACTATAAGGGTACGAGGCTTTACCGCATTCTTCATTTTCTCCTTCTTCGGAAAGGAATCAAAATAAATTCATTATTTCTTTAGGTTTCAAACTCTTAAATTTTATTTCCTAATTTTGGACATTGCAAAGAGAGGTTATGATATCTTGAGAGGTTTTATAGCAATACTGTGTATACTGATTGTTGAAAGGTTGCAGCCTTGAAATTGGTACAACCTATTCATCAAAACAAGTTTTGTCTTATACCTCGAGGTCATTTTATTATTATTACTATTATCTTGAAAACGCAATTTACATTCCGTGGTATATAAACGCTAATTTTGCATGTATTATGTACTTTTCGAAATATTGCTGTGACTTTTCCTGACGTTGTTCATTAAATCTTTCTTTGAAATTGACATTACCTCTCGACTCCTCTCTGCTCCTGTTCATATAGAAGAATTACTTTCAATTACTTCGAACAACATTTGTAAGATCAGTCTACATTTGGGTTACATATTCTTCTTTCACGACGTGACGTGAGGGAGGATGCCGTCTCTGCTTCAGAGAAGTGCGTCTGAGCGTTGACAGAAAGTAACTCATGTAATTTTAGTCTGGATAGTAGCTCAAATAAACGTGCTTAACATAGATTTTAAATGCTTAATTATGCGCACTCTCTGAAATAAACAATGTTATGTTCAAACTCTCATTGAAGAATTTCTGTCAAAAATTTTGTGCTTGCTTACAGTCGTATATGATCAAAGACGATGTTAACAGAGCATGAAATCAAAGCACGTTACGTTCACACTCTGTTAAAACACAGTACTTGTATTTCATTTGCCGTGAATAAGTGGCTTAGAACACAAAGCGTGTCGACTAACAGACTAAAGTGAGTTTGGAAGTTGCTCTTCCTCAAGGAGCCGCCTAAAACTTTGCCCCTGATAGCGTAAAACCAGATCAGTAAAATTCGTTAAGTATCGAAAAGCTTGGTTCAATTTTAACAGTATTCCACTTTTAATACAGCAGCTCGCTTACTGTTTTACTTGGACAGAAATTTGTTGGAGGAAATGATTGGGGAGTAGACACAGCGTACGCCATGGGAGTAGACTGTTGTCGTTTGCCCAAAAGTGAATGCTGCGGCGAAATCAGGTATAGAATTTTGTGTGATGTTGCAAAAATTGAAAATAAGTTTCATTGTCGTCGTTATGGAATATTCTGCAATTCAGAGAATTGCAGCTTATTTCATCGTTTTATCCCAGGTGCAAAAATGCATCGTTTTTTGGGGATACACGTCAGTTTAATTTTTTTGATCTATTTTTTTGCGGTAAACAGTAATTTTCATTAATCCTGAGTTTTTTCTTATTGTTAATCCTGTCGAGTGTAGAAATGGGATAGAAGAATAGTAAAATAATTTTCAATATCAGGCGATGATCTAGTCGTGCATTATTTCAATAGAATGAAAGAGAACAGTATTTAAAAGCGACGAGGTATTTAAAAAAAGTCAGATTCATGATAAGATGGCCAAGAAGTATAACTTGATGATTTTCTCACTCAAGTATCAGGAGATTTGTTAATCTGTTGGGTATTTGATAAATTGAAGTAAATTTAGCCAAAAGTAGCTCCAAATTGGAGACTGCCGATTTCACGCCTTCTCCTCTTCAAAGGATACAATGCGTACGATTAATTGGTTAAATTTTCGTTCATTGGAAAAATGATAACCGCTTTTGCTTGAGAGGAATTTGAACTATATTTTGAAATTTTTAAAACCTCAAAAAAATGTTAACATAAGGTCTTGGTGTTCTTTTGCACGAACGATGCAATTATGATAAAATGAAAAGCCTAAGCACTTGGATAAAGTCTGATAATGCTGCATCTGACGAGGAAGCCAAATGCATCCGATATCTCCATGATTCTAGGGTCGTAACAACAGGTCAAGAGCTCACCTCTAACGTTGAAACTAAATTTTTCATTCATCCTTGCTAGACCTAAACTATTATACCAGAACACTCGAGAGTCAAACAAAAGACCAACGACTCGAACGACGCGTGAGAGGAATGCTACAGGTTCGTGAGTCATGCATAATGTTCCTTACACAAATCTCATATCCCAGGAACAACTGTGCAGAAAGCACGTTCGAAAATTGACCTTTATTGCCATTTTCGCAGTTAGAAACCTGATTTCGAAAACATTTTCAAACAACACAATTTTTTAGTCTCAACGTATTTCCAAATAAAATTTTCTTATTCAAGAGTACATAGAACTAAAGTAGAATACAAAAATTCAGTGTGAGCAATAGTACAGAGATACTTCTGAAAGGTTTTCAAAGTTTATTTCAACGTTTTTATCATTGGTTTCTGAGTGACTTTTTAAGTAAAGCCGAAAGCAGTAAACGAATACGTCATAGCCTAGCGGAAAGTGGTAGGAAAACACGATAAATGTGTTTTCCGGTTTTGTTCTCAGCTGAGACTGTACTTGATGTTTCGACGACTGCCGTGCAGAAAAAGCAGTGATTTAAGCAGCAGCAGATGGAGGCAGTGTAGCGGGAGCTGGGCTAGAGAGTGCATGTAGACTGACGGTGGGTGATACCCCCCCGCGCGCTGCCTACTCTGCTTCCTCCCGTGATCAGCATAGATATTTTTCTTGCAGCTGCCCGTGAGAGACATATTATTGCGAAAATTATTAATTATGTAATGAACGTCTTTCTCTCTATCGATTTAAGTCTGTAATCATATTGTGTGATTTGTACGTTACCTGCTTGGTTTGGGGAGGAGGAACTCGCCCCCCGTTCTTCTTTTACCGCCGTCGTGTGAGGCCGCAATGACACAGCTCGTGACAGTCGCAGAGAGTGGGAGAAACAAATGAGCTTCAAAGAGACAACTTTTTCCGAATCTTTCCACAGGAAGAAGTACTCAATAACCCAACCGGCGGCACAATATTGGTAAGTTTGTTACAGATGTTGGAAGCTATGGATATGAAATTTGTCGGTGTAACTGAGCAAATTTGACGCACGTGAACATTTAATGTAGATTCGTTAACGGCAGTTTAGGAAGACACTATTTCATGTGGAGAAATGCGAATAGCTAATGCAGTGGGGGAGAAGGACTTCCCTAGCACTAGAGATATTTGTTGAGCAGCGTCATGTGAATTAAATAAGCACATTATATTTTCTTTCACACTACATACAGGATATGTATAAAGTATAAACAGACCCATTTTTTCTGACTCGACTGTGCGTCACAGCGCGATCGCTCCTGGCGGGTTCGATGATAGGGAAATCAGCTTCAAAATACACTTGCCAAAAGTCACCTACAAGTTTCAGTGCAGATCGCATGTTCGTTTTAACGGACCATTATCTATAGGTTCGGTGAGAGTTAGGAAATGCAACTTTTTATTGAATAGCGTTACGCCGTAGAATTCTGTGTGGGACTTGGAAAATTGCCTTCAGAGGCCTTGGGTACATTCCAGCAAGTGTTCGGGAGTGATTGATTACCTATAGCAGCTGTCTTGAGATCGCACAAGTGCTTCAAAAACGGAGAAAAAGAAGTGGGAGAAAATTCAGCGATGGACGCCGGTCCGCGAGCTGTTAAGAGGACAATATCCAACACGTGTATGATGTGTTGAACTCAAACCAGCTGTTGAGTGTTCCAGTGATTGCAGACCGGGTAGGAATTGTTACGACGCTCAGTCTCATTACAGCATTGCATGGTCACGTGTTAGGAGTTGCGTCTTGACAATGCACCCCGCTACGCCTTCTTCATGGTCAACGACCACAGAGCACAGATCGGCATCTCAACTCTTCCCAATACCGATACCATGAGGCCCCGGTAGACTTTGTATTGTGAAAACAACTCTTGAGAGAAGGATGCCGCCATGGAGCCGTAGCTGAAGTTGAAACGGCTTGGACTTGCTGCTAAAAGAACATTGTATTTGGTTGTCACAAAAATGATAAACGATTTCAGAAACAAAGTTTGTCATAGAAAAACGAAAGACATATTTAAATTCGTCAAAATACGAACAGTGAGCATCTATGCATCTTTGCCATCTATCAACGAGATTACTTATTCCTCGTTGATAAAAAGTTATTGGCTCTAATGCAACAGACTATTTTTTTTAAGCTGATACCACCTCTGGTCTGCACTTGGAAGTGTTACCATACAAAAATGTACTTCAGAGCTTAAAAAATAGCATTCAGTTGGTAAAAGACCGAAAAACGAAAAATGTGGTAAAGCCTCGTATCCCTATTCTATGAATTTCTACAATGACTTCATCGCGAATTATCGCGGAGTAGAATTCAATGGTATCGTCTGTAAAGAGCATGAGACTGGTACCAAGTGTCTAAAACATTTCTAGGACAATTTGACGTGGATTTCGCTCAACTAATGTTTTCAGTTGTTCATTGTCAAGACTGTATGATTGACCTCTGCCCATTTATGTTCAATGCTCTCATTACCATTGCAGAATTTAATTTCTTAAACCCTCATCGTACTGACCAATCGCGTGAGGACCTCTGACCCATGCTCTGTTATGTAACGACGGCTTGGGCGGCGCTATGAACAAGTTCGAACTCATGCAAGAGAAGAAAGTTAAGGTTTTTCTATATATATTTTTAATTGAAGGCTTGTATGTTCCAAGAATGCTTTTTGTTTAAAATAAGTTAGAAATTATTAAAAAGCACACATCCTCCGGTATGCCAAAATTCACCTAAAACATACTAAGCATGGCATGCTAAATGGCATTTCCAACTCAACATTTAAACCTGTCATTATTTTTCGAATAACCTAACACAAAAATACTTCTAGGGTGCATTCCAAGCTTGTAAAACTCGTTAGCAAGAGTGTGTCGACTTCCAAGGGCGCTATTTTGAAATGTTTTTATTTTTTTTAGCGATATCTTGAGATAGATTTATTTCCTACTTTGACCTCATTACTTAACCAGAAAATCAACTATGCAAAACATGTATGTATGGATTGTACGAGACAGAAGTATTTGGCTAAAATTGATATCACGTTAACATCACTGCCCTTTCATTGCACAATTTGAGTATCGTGATTACAAAACTTTACAAAGCTTCCAAAAAACTTCCCAAAGTACATGAAGTGTAAACGAACTACAATGGGCACAGTCATCGCCTCCCAGAATTTTGTTGAATATGTTTGCTCAGTGAATGCAATGCCGAAAGTCAAAGAAATACCAGAAGCTTTTCGAAAGCACATTGTTGGAATTCGAAATGTAGGATGTGTTTATGGTACCATACCCAACCGTTGGGACAATAGCACGGAAGCTTCGAGAGGTTGGAGCAATCTCGCAATCTCCAATTTGCTGGTTGGCGCTCTTCCAACCTGCCTACCTGGAGCTTGGTTTTCATTTGCATAATCACTTCATAAACAAACTATTGCATGTAATATGTATGTACATGTTCTGTCATTAGTGTTTATTTTATTATTATCCTACGGCTATGGACTGATTATTAAATTTGTTTCCTCCATTGATACCATTATGTTATTTTTGAATAATATATAAAGCTTATCTTTACATAACCTGTGTGTATAAATTCCTAACAATACTGGGGAATGCTGAAATATTCTTCCGTCCAACTTAACATAGTTTGCGCTTGAACCACAATTTTCTTATCTCATTATTGTGCAGTTTCATTTCGACCTTTACATGCGTATCTCAAGTGTTACGATTTACATTCAGCCTGCACCTCTCGTAGGGGTCGAGAGTTACCTGTTCAAACTTTTCACAGTACTCTTTTGAGTGTACATTTCAAAGTACATGCACACACATATGTAGGGTAGTATTCTCTATAGCCTTTGTACCTGTGTGAACAAACGTGCCCCTGCATACTTATCCTAGCACTCGTGTCACAATACAAACAATGCGTTACTCCTTTTGCAGCTACTGTTAATACTAAAAGTGCGTCCCAATCAAAAGTCGCCAATGATGTTCGCGGCAGCGAGTGTGCAGTGACATGTTCGCTAAAACACTGCTCCTGCTGCTGTGTTCGCGTTAGATTAAGTCCTGCTCACTTCTGTCCCCCCACTTCAGCCGACCCCACTCCAGTCCCTGGACTTCAGTCCTCGCACTTCAGTCCCCGCACTTCAGTCCCCGCACTTCAGTCCCCGCACTTCAGTCCCCGCACCTCAGTCCCCGCACCTCAGTCCCCGCGCTTTAGTCCCCGCACTTCAGTCCCTGCGCTTTAGTCCCTGCACTTCAGGGACTGCAGTGCAGTTCCCACGCTTCAAGTTTAGCTTATAAATTTTTCTGGGGGTGGCAGGGCTCTCGTAACTTGACTGTGATACTGGTGCGGTAAAGTCAGATGAAAAATTAAATTCTTCATTGCATAAGATTTTATTCTTAAAAGAAGAGAATATGTAATTAAGTGTAACCTTCTTGCTATGGTGAGAGAGTTTTCTGAGTGTTATAGATCCCAATGGAAACAGAAACTGCGAGTAAACTAAGCGACATTTTCCCTTATTTTTGGGGTAAGTGGACGGCAAATTTTCCTAAAGCCCCGAAATGCCAATTATTCCTGATTCCGTTACACAACTCAAAATAAACCAAATGTTTCTAAAAGCCATTCATTTTCGATGGATGTTGTCCGAAAATTTCCATTATTAAATCCTACTAACATCATCGAACGTTCCCGAGCTGTACTCGGCATTTCCCTGCAAGTCCCGAGTTCTGTTCTCTCGCCATCCACAGAGTTTGATTAAATTAAAATAGCCCTTCTCTCACTTCGGTTTCTAATGATCAATACACAAATTTGACGGCTCCTTTCGTCGTTTCCTGCATGTTAATATATTTTTACCTCGCACACGTGAAACCTGAAATTTTACTTACAGAGCTGGGTTATGAATGCGCTAGACTCAGAAAAACACAATTACCATAAATTAATAGAACGCATAATTTCGCATGGTTCCCCCACTGAACTGAATACATTACATACAAATATATGATAGTTTCGTCAACCATTAGAAGACAGGACATTTCTAACACTGATTCCTGAACGTTATTGTCAGTGTCGATTATACGCTGATATACAATTCGCTTTTGATTTATGCTACAAAGTACACATATTCACCCTTTTGTTCGTAGCAATTCACATAATCTTGCATGACATTTCACATATTCGAGATACAACTTATAAATACATGACAACAATAAATACTACAAATTAAGAGCCAAATACCCTAATTTGAGTGGCAATCGCTTCATGGAACGGCATACAAGGCCTTCACTTTAAACATTCTCGGTAGCCCGTGACTGTCATAGCAAAGGATACTTCAAATAGACAGAGGAGCTAAACCTTTCACAATAACATCGTAAACGCAGGTGTAAGCACAGGTGTTGGTATAGATACATACCCAGGTAGAAGAGTCGCAATCTAGAGTTATAGTCCCTTCATACGTACTTCCTTGGATTTATCATTGGACGTTTTAGTGATGTGTTGAACCTAGTACAAGAATATGCTCATTCTGGCGCCTATTCATAGTTAACGCGGCCGTATGTCGATGTCCCTCAGGTTGTATTTTTGATGAGCTTTTTCCAGCCTTTAGGAAAGTGACCACCTATCAGACTACGTGGTATTGGTGCCCAGACTGAAAAAACATCACGAGCGTATTATCCATTATAGATGTATGTGAAAAATTAAGTCTTCGAACGTAAATTTCCTACCGCTGAATACCAAAATATGTATTAAATTATGTTTGAAATCGGTTTGCAGGCTGGGAATCAAACCCTCAGTATAGAAAGAAATACGATTGATGCAATGTAAGGCTATTTATAATAGTATTTAAGGATTCATACGATGTTGTGTTAGTACACGAACAAAATAAGTCATAGCGAATGATTTTAACATTAGTGTATCCTTGTATTAAAAAAGTGTTCTAAGCAATCTATCTCTTTCATTTCAAAATCAGGAATTTCAACGGGTGCAGGAAGTATATAATATTTATATACATCAATGTCACACGAGCTCGATCTCCGTTTGTCCATCGCTCACTCACTTCTTACTCTACTTCTGCCCTGGTGGGTATCTGTGATACTGCGACTTCAATTCAATCTTATATCAGCAGCATGGAGCTTGAGTTGAGGTCCCACTTGGCCCATTCCTGTTGCCACGTACTATGTTGTTCTAAACACCAAGTCATTGACGGTAAATTTCTAAACAGAATACCGATTAGATTTATTTTGTGTGCTTCCAGTTATTTTCCCTCATTGGATCGAATAAAAATTTCTAGCTATTCTAACTTCAAATGAAATTTTTATTTGTTTCATTTCTGGCACATAATCTCATATCTGAGCTACAATTGCTTTCATTTCTGTGTACGATTGCGAATTTTGCATTTTGATGACACCTGCTTAAAATACAGACGCAAACGAGCGTCAGCTATTTCTGAGCAAAGAAGTCAAAGGAAAAACGGAGCACCTGCACTCTGATGAAAACCCAAAATAAAATATCTTCTTAAATTCAATGGACATTGAAGAAAGTTTTACCGAGGCTTAAAACACGTTAAACCTTGGTAAATATCATAAATTTAATAGCACATTTCCCCCGAAAAAGTGTGCACCTTTATCATTCAAGAAGTCTAGTCGTCGACTTCAATGTTGAATGAGACTTTAATGTTCTTGTATCTCTTCCCGTTTCTCAGACAACATCCACCGCAGAGACACCATTTGCAAGGCCTTGGACAATCTGCGCTTTCACCTCAGCATCTTCTTAGTCACGCAATAAAGCGTAACGTATTGCAAGACGAAGCATAACACATTAATTATTACACTGTGAATGTATTGCATTAATCGTCTTGAAACTTCATAGGAATATTACTCTTAGAAGAAACTCTCTTTGCATTAAAACTCACTTCGATACTATGTCTTGTACAGAAAATGTTTTGAAAAACAAAACCTGCAATATAGCGAGGCACGAAATTTGTGAGTCCTCATATATAACGCAAGTGAAATTCGATAGCAGAGTTTCATAGAAATAACAAGCGTTTTTTATTGTTTTAAAATAATGAAGTTGGGAAATAAAGCCGAATTGGCAGGAAAAGAAATCATGTTACGTAGTTTTACTAAACGGAAAAGATTTACTATAGGTTTCCTCAAAAGTAATGCAAAATCATGTTACGCAGTTCTACTAAACGGAAAAGTCTCACAGAAGGTTTCCTCAAATATCATCACAAAAATCATGTTACGCAGTTCTTCTATACGAAAAAGACTTACAATGGAAGGTTTGCCTACACACTGGTAATTGCCCCTACTTGTACATATGGTCAACTAAGGAAAGTGATTGATCAAATATTGTGCTCCTGAGACAAACCTTGCCTTTTATTAGCTACGAAGAAGATAATTAATTCATAAAGCGAAGCGTCGTTCGTAAACCGAACTCAAAGTCTCGTTTGCGATTAAGTATCTGAAAATTAGTTCCACATTTGCGCGTGCGACTTGTTTGCGAGAGAAATAACTTTTCCCTATCTTTACTCGTTGGTCCTTGCTGTATTTCGACATTTTTGGGACAAGATAATTGTGTAAATTTTGATAACAAAATGTGCTTCAAATCTGTAACATCGATAAAGAATGAAACTTAGAAATTTTCCCTTTTATTTTATATGTAAACTAATTTCATAACTATATTAATTGTCGTATAATGAATGTTCAAAATGGTGAAGTGACGTTTGGCCAAACTATACGTTAAATTTTAGAGGAGTGGTGAGCGAATGATCTTAGATTTCTCTACGCAATGCCATATTAAAAATATTTACTTATGAAGCCCGTATTAATTGCCTTTTTTCTCCCAATGAGGAAAACGAGGCATTCATTGAATTGCTTGCAGTTGTCGAATAATTTCGTAGGTTAGTTTAAAAGTCGCACCTGATTTTCATGAATACTCGAGCTCGTGAAGTTTCTGTTAGTTTATTCGTAAGGCTTTTTATAAAGTTTTCGCTTCTGTCCCATTGTCTTGGAAATGTTTAATGCTATTTACGGCTGTTGAACACATGCTATTCTTTATTTCAGCAAATTCTTTCTTACATCACTCTTACTACCAATAAATTAGAGATGTCGTCCTTCTACATCTACTTTAAAATCTACGCACGCTTTTCTTCGGTAATCGCTCATCATTCATCTACGTGAATTTATTCTGTTGCTTCCCTGCGCGAACTCGCTTCTGCCGCTAAAACTCCTGTCACACGCGTATCATTAAAAATTCATTGTTCGCTAAAAAATAAGAAAATACAAGCAAAATCATGCAACTTACATTCAGACATTACTTTTCATGATAGAAACCTCATTCCCTTCTCAGAATTCAGCGGAGACATTCATCTATCATAATGTATGGTTTCTTATTTGAATGTACAATACACATGCTTCAATACATAACGTTCGTTGTCGGTCGCTAAGATAGATACGCAATCAAATTAAGCTTCCGCAATTAACCTACAATATGGATCCTGGGCGTCCCTTATTCTAATAAATAACAAATTAAGCTGTACTGTAGTACGAATATCGATCTGAGCTAGCCTATGACTGGTAGCTTTAATTATAATGACAGCTGGCTTTAAAATTGATTTGCATACGGCAACTGCTTTTTTATTTGTTCATCTTGAGGGTCGGCGTGAGTTCTCTGCTCTGTAATATATTTTAGATACCGAAATAGACATTGATGAATCACCCGTAATAATTTCTAGGGATAATAGATGTCAAGCCAACTGATAACCTCATTTACGGTTCTCATGATTATGTTATCGGTTTGTAACGAAAGTTCTGAGCGTTTGAAAGACGAGTTTGAAACGTGATGCGACAAATTTAACTTCTATTATCATACTTTTTGTCGCTCATATGAATAAATGTTTATTTATTCCTTAAGACCCCATACCAATTTTTGTATAAAAATTAATTTCATAGGCCCAAAATATATAGTACAAGTAAAGAGCACATGTACAGCATGTGTAACTTTATGAACTTCAGAAGGGGAACACTGCAAGTTCAGCAGCAAGATCATTCAAGAAAGCATGTGGAAATGATGTAAAGGAAGAAGCCGCAGGCAAAAGATGGTTTTCCGCTCCAAAAAAGATGACGTCAGCCTAAAGGATGAACCAAGAAATGGACGCCCGAAAGAGCAGGTTTCTGAGAATTGCTGACTGCTTTTACTGAAAATGCCACCAGTAACGCTAGGGAGCTGAATAGAGAACTTCATGTCAGCTGTATGAATGTCTGTCGTAAAATAATAAGGCTTGGTAAGCTCTCGAAGGCTGAAAAATGCTAATCTTGATTTTTCGGTAACATCTGAAATAACATGTGGATTGCTGTATTTCATTGCGTTATCGTAAAAACGGCCTTTCTGGACGGAATCATTACTGTAGATAAAATGTGGATCCTGCACAATTATGTTCAGCGCAAAAGACAATGGCTGGACAGTAGAACTTGAACTTTGTGAAGCAAAGCCTATCCCACAACCTCGAAATGGCTTGAACGCGGTCAATGTGTTTAGTGAGACCCGAATGGCATTGTCCACCAAGAGTTGTTCGATAATGATCTCACCATAACGGCTGAAGTGTATTTCCATCAGTTAAGACATTTAAAAGCAGCTTTAGAGAAAAATGGTCTTCCCTGATGAACAGGAAAGAAGTGATTTTGCACAATAACAACACCCGACCCCGTACTGTTAGAGGGACTACCAATCTCATAGAAGAGTTTTGTTTGGAAATAATGTCTCACATACCATCTTTTCAAGAATTTGCTCCATCAGATTATCATCTCGTCAGAAGCATGCACGATCATTCAAATGGTCACTTCAAGAGAAGAGGCAGAAATCATGTGAGCTTCTTTTTTCGAATCAAAACCAAACTCATTTTGTAAATAACATATCGAATAACTTCTTGGTATGGGAAGATATCTTTGAAAAGAATGGTGTTACATATTTCTCAAATTTATAAATGGATTTCCTCTTTTTTTCAGATTTGCCCGGCTTTGAAAAACCCTCAGAAACTTTGTTCCAGTCTGATAAACGATACAATCGCGAGCGTGCAGGGGGAGTAATCATAAAGAAGAAATAATCTAGTAGAGAGTCTATCTGATCTTGTTATCAGATAGCGCCGAGTTGTGCCGTAGGGAGTAACAACATCACTTTCAGACCGAGCACGGCAGGGCTCTCTTCTACTTTCGAGAACATTATAGTTTCGGTGTTCTTTGAGCTCACAGTGACTCTTTTTCGAACTCCAGTGTTTGAGGAAACTGAATTTTTCCATCCAGTGTGAACGAAATAACTCGTGCAAGTGTAGCTCAAGAGAAGCTGTTATTGTCCGAGGACTGTTTTGTGTTTTTAATGTTCAATTTATCTACTAACCCTGTGTACTCTGTGCATTGAAATAGCCCTGAATGATGAACAGCCTAACTTACTGTGGCTCCAGGAGAAAGAAGATAGGCAAACGTGTATGAATTCAGTGTATGCAAAATGAAACTGATCGACGTGAGTTTGTACGTTGAGTGTCGGGAAATTTCTGCAAGCTCATCTTGATTTGTTAGCCGTTATCATCAAAGATAGAACTGTGGGAACTTTGCGTCAGGGACCTGTACTCGAGTGTTTGTTGAAGGTAGAACTACTTATGCTGGGAAAATTGTACGAACTAATAACAAACGTTTTGGTTAAAAGTTGGTTAATTTTTTACATATCCTGGGATATTGCTAGTTAGGCGAAGGATCACGTCGTGTGAGTAGACGCCGAATTTTTTATGAAGTTCTATCTATGTTTACAATATGCTTGCACGATACATGGGTATTTTTTTAATTTCTAAATGTACTCAAGTACAAGGCGTATGGCGTGTCTACTCCTCAGAGAAAAAATCAACATAATCAAAATGTTTGTCGGTAAATACAAAATTGTTCGTTTCTCTAGCCTCATATGCATGCTGAACATCATAATGTTGAATTATCTTCATAATTTGTGTCAGAAAAAAATTTCCCTCACTGGTATACTTTATACAAAGTAGACACGGCACGTCAAATGTTATTATATATATGTATACCAAGTCTTTTTTATCGTCACTCCGTGAACGTATAAAAACGTTTTTTAGCCAAGTAAAATTTTCAAGTTCAAGTTCGGCTTTCAAGCAAGTACGAACTCAAAATTTGAATGACATTCGAATCATGCTATGAACTGTAACTTCAAATCCATCTATAATTGACATACCAAGATAAAAAATGAAGGAGATTGTTCTGTGCCTCTTGAGAGTCTATAACACTACGTGGCAGAAATGTAGGATTCCTAAGCTCTTCTCGAGGAGGTTTACAGCTGATGCCTGTCCTCGTCAGAGTAGAATAACCGCGGAAAGTCGCGAGACTGGCAGGTTATTTCAGAGGGCGCTCTTGTTTGTTTCAGTTCCTTTTCTTTGCTATAACGCGTGGGTCTTTGAGGATTTCTTTCAAATTTATCACTGTGGGTCCCGCATGGATATCCTGACATGTGTGCACGTGGCAGTACATTACAGGAGGACGGTGGGCTCGTCCTCATGTGCAGAGCATAAATTAATGCTTTGCACCGTTCATCTTAGCTGCTATGTCTTTCCACCCGACTTCAGCTTCATGCATGGCGAAAATATGCTCCTTTTCCACCTGTGACATCTTCATCCTCGCCATTTCGGCGGTTCTGTATGAAACAAAATGCATGACCCATGTGTTGCATGAAGATCACGAGTTATGAGGGCATAAATACGCCGGACACCTAACCTTAGACTTCAAGCTTGGGTTTATAGCTAATACGAATGGGCAGCACTGTATGAGGTGGTCACCACCTTATAGTCAGTTCCAAGAGTACGACAGTCCATACCTAGGCTAGGTGTTTCACCTAAGCAAGGGAAAATGACTGACTAATCTAGTTATCAAAAATCCCGCAGTGTTATAATTACTGCAGTTACTCTACCTACTGGACTATCGCCTCTCGGTACCATTCCGAATTTATCGCTATAGAATCAAAACACTAGTTGATTGAGTTCGTACCAATGTACTCGTATTTCTGTTCACAGTATCTGTCCCGTAATAGAGTATCCGTTTTTTTTACGGTGGATTTCAGGCATCTTTACATTGTAGAGTAATTTTATCTATTTTATCATAAAGAGCATGTGTCTGTTTCACTGTAGAGTACCTGTATCTTTCATAGTAGGGAAGCTGTATCTGTTTCACAATAGAGCCCCTGTATCTTTCACGGTGAAATAGATACAGGTGCTCACAGTAGAATAGATTTTAATCTATCTATGTAGCAGTATGTATGTTACTGTCGAGTACCTGTATATGTTTCACAGTGAAGTTGGGGATTACTGCCTATTAACGGAAAGAATTGTGACTCGGTCATTAGGATACTAATGGGGAAAGAAATTCATGGGCAGACAAACCTCTGTAGGACACAATGTTAGGTGGAATAACTAGAAAATTATCTATTAACATCAGAAAGGTTTTGAGTTTCGTCCATTTACCCACTCAGTTGTCCTCTAAAACACACACCTGCGTGCGTGACCGCGCTGTCATAACGCAGTGCGAGTGTAATGCCGTTATCTCTGACGGATAATTTTGAAATTTTTTCTCTGTAATAATCAAGGGTTAAATGGCCTTTGTTATGGGAATGTGCAGTAAGGCATTTCAAGCAGAATTCCAGATTGCATTAAAGTTTTTTGATTTCATGTAGGATTTAAAGATTGGTCTTGAATCTCCATGCTCGCAGATCGTGAAAGCTCGTCGTGATACGAATAAATGATTGAATACTTTCCATTTTTTGGACATGACTTCACTAACTAATGTACTTTACAAATTCTGAAGAGCAGTTGCTCTGACCAAGCTACGAAGATCTGCGATCTCTTGGATTCGTTCTGCTCTGACATTGAAACGGAGGAAGGTATGGCGTTCGCTTGCATACATATTTAGCATCTGATCACCAATCTAATTTTTACGATACCACTCATAGTAGGTACATGGACCTTTTGTTCTAGAACCTTAATTATACGTAGATATTCACTAATTTTGTGATAGTATAAAAGTATGATTCCGTACGTAAGTCATATAATAACTTTATCAGCATTTTCTTCGTTTTGCTAAACAAGTGACGATTGAGACCGATTCGTAGTGTACTTGAGTTTCACAGCTCCCTACTTAATGAATGAAATTTATTTAAATAAAGTCGAGTATTTTCACTCAAAATGGCACAATATGTATTGTGGTTCATTCAAACAAAATTGGCTGTACATACTCCACGAATAACTGGATTCAATGCGAATAACATCCTCTACCGCTTATGTCGAATTACATATTACTGATTTCAAAATATTTTAAAACCAAGGCCGCTGTTGGATAGAGCAAGGGAGGAGAGGCGAACGAACAGCATAAATGAGGAAAATATCTAAAGCTTTTCCTTTTTTCGCTTTCCTTTGAGGTCGACCGTCTAGACTGATATCAGATTGTTACGAAACTGATTACGGTATCCTGGACAAAAATTTATGATTGTACAATTTTAGGTGGATCTCTTTCGTCATACGATTTACCAATACGGAAATCGTTGGCGGCTTTCACACGTAACAAAATAAATTTTACGTGTACGTACATTCATATTTTAGCAGCTTTCACCTATGAGGAAAAATTGTATGTTCATGAGAAATCAATTATACTTTTGTGCCAATTTAAGGAAAAAAGAATGTAAAATTTGGTCTCTATCAGAGTGTCAGATATAGCATTCGAATCATTTTTTTTTTCACGGAAAACCGGCCCCGTCGGTGGCTACTGCATCACAAACCATTTGTTCTGGAGTTCTTTAATACAACAAAATGATCAATGAGAAGCGTTCAATTCCTAAACGCTTGACGTTGACGTCACTTCACTTCCATGACTTCCTTCAAGGGGGTGTCAACATGTGACGTTGACGTCACTTCACTTCCATTGACTTCCTTTCGAGGGAATCATGACGATGAAAATACGTGCTGAAACAAACACCATTGGGTCACATACCACATTGGATCTCAAACCTAATGACTATCACTGATCACGACGTGTATCTGAAAATCAATCTTATTATAGCCGTGATTTGGTTCCTGACATATATGTGATGCGCAGAAAAAATTGCATTAAAACTGGGGAAATACTTCCATATATCCGTTTCATTTTGCAATAATTTCTTTGTACTTACTCGTTTTTTGTTTTAATTACTAATTGTCTAAAATTTGGAGACATTTAAAATAAACTTACGTGTCATTTTAATAGCTAGGCCCTGGAAACTGCATGTTGGGCTCTGGGTTGTTTTGGTGTCATTTTTTTATTCTCGATATTAATGATTTATTCGTGAAACTATAATTCATTCTAAGACGGCTTTGATAATTACGATGAATAACCCACAATTATTAGCTCGTATACAGCACACAATCAGTTTACATACTCGTTCAACACTGAATTCATTAACAGGGTACAGCTTTAAACGACAAACATAAACAGGACTGTTTCATGTTCAAGTTACCGACTACACACCACGGCTGCATTGGCTACGAATTTCACAACCTACCTAAATGCCACTCGATATTCGAAACGATTGAGCTTGAATGGCCATCGTTTTCACAAAGATTTCTACCAAAACTCTTTTATTATACTTATAGAAATAGGAAATCCATCAGTTTTCACATGCGGAAATTTTTCGGTGTGAGGGAGGATATGAGCAAAATAATGGAAATTCTGCCTCTAATTAGGCGACTCGAAGTCCCTTCAAGCTCAACTGGTTAGAAATGAGTGTGCACCCACTACTGCAGTGGAAACTAACTTGATCTTCTGAAGCAACCCCGCATAAGCCAGTATGCACATGTGCTTACTTTTTGAAAGACTCATTTCTAGAACTGTTTTTTTACTTCCCTGCGTATCATGACCTTTATTCATGACAGTTAAATGCTATTTCGTAACTCCTTTTATCGAGATCTTATTAGAATTTTAAGCGAGGAACATGGAAAAAATGAAATATTGTTACGTATTAGCAATGTTATGTTATCATGGTCCAGAGCAAATTCACATATATGTCCCCGGCGGTAGACCACAAAGTGACGTTGTGACCTTCACAAGCATATAGTGCTACTCCCTATCTCTTATCGTAAACCTGCTTAGCCGATGACCTAAGCTGTTCAGTACGTTCCGATAAGTTACTCTAGTTTTTTACTATCTCTCCTTCACCTTACTAACACATGTTTTCTTAAGATACGGACTATAATTATTCCCTGAACAATGCAGCTTCGTTTACTTTTCAAGGAATCAGTCAAGGAAGCTTGATTTCACTCATTTCTCTTCACCACTTCCCGGTCAGGTAACCCGAAAAACGAATGTTTTTCATCTTGTCCACTGATATTAATGAATCAAGTTCGTACGTATACATTTTTAGCGATTTATCATTACTGACATTCATTCCCCATTGTTGCAAAACACCCATTTATAACTAAATCGTAACGATGATACGCACTTTTTTACGATTTTTTCGTCAATCTGTAGCGTACACTGCATGAACTTAAATACTCTGATTAAGGTTGTTTTCAACAGGAGGCTCGCAATCATGAACACAGGACTGTGTATAAAGGCAGCGCTGGTGTTGCTGCTGCTGAACGTTTCGATCATCCTTATGATCAATATGTTGCTCTTGATGAAGAATCCTGCTGCTGTGAAGGAAAAGTACATAACAGTTCCTATGTTACCTCAGAATGAGGTGAGTGTCGTACAAACATTTTCTTATGCGTCTTACTTTCGAGAATATCTGTGTGTCTGAACTAAAACCTTGGCAGTGAGTGGTGCTCTACCAGAAATTACAAAATAATTAATTTGATTTACAATTTTGGTAATTGTGGTTTCTGAACAATCGTTTTCATCATTGGAATAACGCGAGAGTATAAACCGTACTTGCTGCTAAAAATATTAAAATATTCAGAATTTAAAAAATTATAATCAGATACGAAAGTTTATCCAAGATCTACCCGTGGTATAATATTTTTTGTATGATGGTCTTCATACTAGTATGTTCATTTAATTAATAACTGAAATTTGATTAATTTTCGATGAGTATAAGAAAATTATGATAGTACGAGGTTTAACTTCTTACCTTCATTTTCATCACCATTTTTTAGGAGATGCTGAACTTGATACTTCAGAGGCACAGTTGAATTTTGTGAATGGGTTTTATTACATCTCCCTCTATAGCCGGGAATGCAGCTCAATAGACACTCCAACGCATGATACAATCAGCGTGTTTTATAGAGACTTACATGAGTCTTTAGCCTTTACTAATAAGCACTTATACCGGGATCAATACACATAGAAAAAGGAACACGGAATCTAGATGAAATAAGTCCAGCATAGGTGAGAATAGGTCAAGTAGGATAGCTAGAGAATTAGGCTTAGGAGTACTCACGATACCTGTATACATAAATGCAGCCAGCACGTGTTGTGTCTGTACGACTTCTATTAAGCAGCATGCCTCCCGGCTGGCGTAGCCACACGTGGCGCGGAAGCCCGGATGTTGCCAGAGATGTTTTCTAATCTCAAGACTACAAGAAATATTCTCAATGTATTACATCTCTCCCCTCTACTTAAAACCCGCCCTCCCTAATCCTATTCCCTAGAACAACCCTTTTTATAACTCTAAAGATCCAGCTTTACTACAGGCTTCCGGGACCGGCTAGACCTGCCTAGTGTGCTGGATGAGGGCGTCTCGCACCCCTCTGTTTCCACACTGAGAGAAGGGTTGGAAGGCGTCTCGGTCAGACTGGGGTCGGGGTTAGATCTCGTTCTTCGGACGTAGTTGCGGATTGGGTATCCGCTCTAGTGTGCTGAGGGGCTCCGCAGGAAATGACTTGATCCTGATGTCGACGGACGATCTTTCCCCCTCCAGTTATTTCGGCGTGCCTTTAGAGTACTGACGGACCATCACTGTTGAGTCCAGAGGAAAGTTAACAGAACGAGATCTCGAGTGATATTTCTGTTGTGACTCTGGGAGTTGTCACTTTGATGCCAATGGCTTCGAATGGCTACTGTAAATCTAATCGAGAGCGCGGTTTCCTACCCAGCACGAAATCCACAGGTGAGACACCTGTCGTGGAATGCGGGGTTAGTCTATAGCTAGGAAGGAACCTGTCTAGCGTCAACCGGAGTGGCTCTTTTGACTGACAGAGATTCTTCTTGAAAGTTTGAACCATGCGCTCTGCCAAACCGTTAGTAGAAGGATGGTACAGTACACTGGTGACGTTTTTAATGCTGCAAGCCTTTACAGAGTATTGGAATTCAGCTGACGTAAACCCAGTGCCGTTTTACGAAACAATAGTTACGCAGCGGGTATTTCAAGCGAAGGCGTCGCATTCCTTGGCCCAAGCGAAGTTAATTACCCAGCGTCGAGCGTAGAGCCTGTAGGCTGCAACGCGATCTAGGAAAATTCCAAGAATGAAGACAATGCAGGAGACATTAGTAACAGTACCAAACACCAGCCCAAATGGAGGCGTCGGAACGCGTCTCGAAGTATGACACAAGACTTGGGACACGCTGCAGTTCGGGGGAGGACAGCCAGTGTGAGAGGGGCAGAGCTAGAGTTCGATTGGCCATCGGACGCAGGGGTCAGGCAAGGTACTCTGTCATAGATCCGAGTTAAGAGAACCAGCTGAAAGGTATAACTTGCTCGAACTGCGAGCTGGGATATAATAGCTAACCTCTATTAGAATACTGCGGCAGCCCACCTGGAGTAGCTCGTTTGAGTCGGTTAGACTGAGTTACTGTACGTAAGTACTGCAGTCCGCTAGTGTGCGAGAGTTGTGGACATAGAATTCTGAGTTAAATCAGTTCAATACTAGTCGGATTAGTTGCATCTAATCTTCCAGCTCGTTTTCTCTCTGGTTAATGTGAAGCTCATTTGAACGACTATGCTGTTGCGAAATCAATAAAATCGTCACTGCTCGTCATTCCACGATTTACTGATTCACCTTTACATAATAAGATTAATTTATGATTATAAACGAGTTTTATTTTCCCTCGGAGTATCACTAGATCCCTGTGCGACCTTAATGCTCGGCCGAAAGCCGCTACCAAGAAACAGAATACGAAAAAAATATCAAATAGCACTACTGGCAGAGGTGATTCATTTTATACATTCGTTCGTCGTTTTATACATTCGTTCGTCGTTTTATACAGCACACATCCTATTCAATCCAACACATGGTGCATAGACATA
>VOMN01102463.1:0-14099 GCA_014899125.1 Orchestia grillus
CTGAAATAAAGAAATGTCAAATTAAATGCAGAAAAAAACTTCACGTTTAAGTGTGGTACACATTCAAAATCGGCCCTTACAATTTAACCACCCTTTACAAGATTTTTAGAGCATCAGTTGGCAGTATATTTCATACTTTATACAGTACACCAACTGATTTCGAAAGTTGTTTACAAATGTATGATTCGGAAATTGATGTGAGCAAAGAGAGACCGATGCCAGAAGTGTCTCACAACAACGACGGTCATTTTTTGGAATAAATGAGCTAATAAAGACTGGAATTGAAAATTGTGTTGATATTGAAAATGAATATTTTCCTTTAAAAAATACCTGTTCTTTATTTTTGTGACTGTTTTGATATTCAGCTCTATTCAAGCAAATGAGGTTAGTGATTACGCTCGTCAGGCCCCGCTGGTGCAATGGGCAAAAACCCAATCCAACTTCTTGCAGACCAGTTCCTAAAGTATTTTTGTGACGAAACAAAAATTTAGTAGGTACAAGGAGACATTTTTCGCGTTAAAATGAGGCTAAATTCAAGTATCTACAACAAATTCTTAATGAGCAATAAATATTTGGAAAAGTCAACAGTTTTTTGTGAAGCACCCTTATATATTCATTTGGTACGCTTCTATGCCGTGTCTACGTATACCAATGAATCATGTGCATGTGATATAACACCTCAGCAACCGTCTCATGCTTGATAAAATACTCAAATGGGGTGCGCTGTCGATTGTTGAAACCACGTTTGAAAACTCATTATTTGCATTTTATGGATGTGTTCTCCAATTTGCGTTGTCGATGACGTTCGAGAAGTGAACGGGCGTTCATCAACGTATTATCACAAACGTCCCATTAATGCTGTAGCACGTGGTGGCCCGCATACCTCACACAGGCACCAGCAAGCGGCACCCTCTGCAGCAGCAAAGCGGCTTGTCCGAGCGGATCCTTGGGTAAGCATTGGCTCTCAAAAATATGGCCCGAGTGTAAATAGCTCCTCTGCAATCAGGAGGACAAACATGATCATAAAGCAACACGCATGGCGGGCACGAGATGTCTGTGGCGGAGCGCGGTGCCTTGTTCTGGGCGACTTGTGAAAATGTCCGACCCTCAAAGTGCAAAGCAGAATTTTTAATGGGTTGCGCTACTGAAGGAAGCTATGGGATCCGCGTTCTCCCGCTGGGCACAGCGGGATGAAGAGGTTTTAAGACGTCGCCCTATCAGCAAGGGGCAATGCTGGTGCAGTATACAGAAGCGGGAGGCAGTGAGGGAGAGACGAATGGGGCACGTGATGGCGGCCTGAGTGTGGGTCAGTGAACCACCGCCCCTCTGGCAGGCGTGACGGCACTTTTGATGTCTCCTGTCAGTGGCACGTGCCTTCTGTTGTGACAGTGGCACGTGCCTTCTGTTCAGACAGGGGCACGTGCCTTCTGTTCTGATAGTAGCACGTGCCTTCTGTTCTGATAGTAGCACGTGCGATTCTGTTCTGATAGTAGCACGTGCCTTCTGTTCTGATAGTAGCACGTGCCTTCTGTTCAGACAGTGGCACGTGCCTTCTGTCTCGGCCGTTGCACCAGCTGCAGCCCCGTCTGTTGCCTTACATATTTTTCTCATTAACTAACGCTCGACACACACGCCTCTGAATATCAAGGTGTCTTCATTTTGAAAACTCTTATACATTCGAGTTCTTATTCCAATGCGGACATTGCAGCCAGACGCAAACAATCCCCAGCGACGACGAGGGGGTGTTGGAGTTGGAAGAACTAGGGCCCTCCTTTTTCCGTGGCATCTACATGTAATTTTGGTCGCCCAAGCGCATGTATCGCCGCCTGATGGTCGATCATTGCCGTCGGAGTGATGCAGCTGAGAGAAACACGCAAAGAAGCGGATTCAAAGGAACGCAAAATGCTCAGCTTGTGAGCGTGATCTTCTCACAGGTAACTTAAGCAGGGTTCATCGGGGGGAAGTTTACCTGGCCACGGTGGGTTTTCTTTCAGAGCGAGGTAGCAGGTGATCAGAGTTGCAAAGAAGGGACGACCAGCCGCCCACACCTGTCCAGGCTGACTGCACTGAAAGAGAGATCCAGGTTCTCGATGGTCATCGCAGCTCGCTAAATTAAATCTCATGTAGGCTGGGATATGACCGTAAGACCTGCATTCCAGGGCTGGAGGAGCCGACACCCTTGATCTGCCTCCGCGGTCTGGCGTGGCGGGCGGGCCGACCTGCTGCGAGAGAGCGACGCCCGCATGCTTGTGCTAATTAAAATGAGCTTCTAATTTAGGTGAATAATTCGAGTTGGATTTATGCGTCTTTAACAGTTTTATGCAACTGAGAGTGAACTACTTCCTGCTTGTGCTAATTAAAGTGAGCTTCTAATTTAGGTGAATAATTCGAGTTGGATATATGCGTCTCTAGCAGTTTTATGGAATTGAGAGTGCCCTGCTAGTGCTGCACGTGCTAATTAAAATGAGCTTCTAATTTAGGTCAATAATTCGAGTTGGATATATGCGTCTTTTAAAGTTTTATGGAACTGAGAGTGAAATACCTTCTGCTTGTGCTAATTAAAATGAGCTTCTAATTTAGGTGAATAATTCGAGTTGGATGTATGCGTCTTCAACAGTTTTATGGAAGTGAGAGTGCCCTGCTTGATGTACATGAATGCTGTGTGGGGCAGTAAAGAAACTACAATTCCAAACTCTGTGATTCATTCAAAGTGAATGTTTGCACGTATATTTTACAGTTTTGTGGAACAGTATCGCTGCTTGCAATTTATACAGGCTGTGTGTTGCTCACTTGATATATGTGAGTACAGGGTGTATCAGTAATGGAAATGCTATCCCAATTTAGGGGAATAATATGAAACGAATATACATAGGTATTCTTAATAGTTGTATGGGACTACAATGCTATTTAGAATTGACTAAAGATATAAGCTGCTTGAAGTAACATAATATAAGTGTGAAGGGTGACGCATTTATCAAAATACTCTTTCAATCTAGATGAATGGGAGTGGTAGTAGTAATAGTAGTATTAGTAGTATTAGTAGTAGTAGTAGCAGAAGTAGTAGTAGTAGTAGTAGTAGCATTAGTAGTAGTAGTAGTAGTAGTATAATAGTAGTAGTAGTAGGAGTAGTAAGGATTGCAGCTCATCAGTAACTCAGACTTTCTCGCACCGAAAGAGAAGGGACCATTTAGAATGGCCTTTGGCAAGGTGTGTTCCCGTAAAAGATTCTCTGCGCTTAGATACAAAAGGTTAAGAAGGAAGAGAAAGGAAAGATAAAGAATTATTCGCGAAGGAGGCATGAAAATAGGAGGAAGCAAAGTGGGCACGAAAGATAGAAGTCCCGAAGGCCTAACTAAAGCTGAGGTAACCTAACAGTGCCCCGCTTGGAGATGTCAGTTCCCATAGCACAAGATACGTCGTACATAAACTTAACTAACCGAACCCTACTGCTAATGGCTTATGCTAGATCCCGTGAGGGGAATTTAAATGAATAAAATGAAAGGTCTGATGTAAATACTTTTAACAGCTGTTCGTTACAATTATCATATTTCAGATTGATACGAGATGTGAATTACTTACAGTGACGTGCTGTGTCTGAGTGTACAAGGTAAGGCAGTGATTGAAATACTTTTCTAATTTAGATGCACAAAGTTAGACAAAAATGTACGTACGGGGTCACGCAAATAAAGTCTTAGCACCATTTAATTGTTCGTGAAGATCACACATCGTGTGATTGAATTCCACCATTTACAACGAGAAAATGAATGTGTTCATTTGTAGATTAGTTTTTTGATACTAAATGAATGTTTTAGGAGCAATCATAGTGTTTCCACAGGTTTCTGCGATAATCAGTAAATTTTTAATACTATCATAGCTTCAAATCAGAACCAGTTTCGAAGAGCATACAGCGACTAGATGCATGAATAAATCCATGACATTTTTGCTAGGATTTTGGCAGCACTTGGGAAAGCCACACATAAATTTCTTTTTTGTGAAGATGTCGCTTTTACGTATCCACTTGATGTATACACAGATTAGTTCTATTTTATTTATGTGTCCACAGACGAATTTTGATGTATCCACAAACGGACACACAGCTAAAATTTGGATAAAGTTCTTCATTATATATGCACAGATAGACCTAGCATGGATTTTGGGCATATAAAGATAAATTTATAATCTAAAACCAGTTTTATTCAGGTAATCACAATTGGGGTTGTTAAAAACACTCGTTCTTCGTTATTCATTGAGCACTCCAAGAACCTGATGTTGCCGTACACACCGCGCCGAGGAACTGATGTTGCCGTACACACCGCACCGAGCACCTGATGTTGCCGTACACACCGCGCCGAGGACCTGATGTTGCCGTACACACCGCACCGAGGACCTGATGTTGCCGTACACGAGAGGGTGCTGCCCCTTGTGGGACTCTCTTGAGACATCCGCCGCTCTGGGACGCTGTCCAAGCTGTGAACTGATGCACGTCGGTCCGTTTGTATGATTGCAGCATCAGCAGAGCATCTCTGATCCTTGGTAAGGGTAAGATTTACTGCTGTGATCAAAAGATTAAAGTAACGATGAGGAAAATAAGCTGCTTATTTGATGTCTGAAAAAGTTTCTACATACCTGTAGTTGCGTTTGTATTTCTATTTCATCCTTCTACGAGAACCTGAACTAAGCAATGTACGATTTCCACAAGTGCACCTGCAAGCACAGGTAAGCTTTGGTTCAAATAACTCTGTGTTCATTTTGGTGTAAGGCTTAACTTATAGTGATTACCTGAAGTGATTCCTTGGAGCCAGCGTATGGATTTCAATAGAATTGTACAAGTAGAGTATATGCTAATTGTACTGCAATTCTAATACATTAATGTAATAGTAATTCAAAAAATGCGGTAAGCTGAGAAGGTAGTAGTGAACACTGCACGGCATGCGGAGAGTTTGAATATATGAGTATAGCAATGATGTAAAGCGAGTATAGGTGTCATGTTGCACAGAGAGTGACAGTGTGTCAAGGAGCTCAGTGTACAGTGTGTCGTGTAGCACAGACAGTGTACAGTGTGTCAGTCAGCGCAGAGAGTGTACTGCGTGTCAGGCAGTACAGTGTACAGTGTGTCAGTCAGCACAGAGAGTGTACAGTGTGCCAGGTAGTACAGTGTACAGTGTGTCAGTCAGCACAGAGAGTGTACAGTGTGGCAGTACAGTGTACAGTGTGTCAGTCAGAACAGAGAGTGTACTGTGTGCCAGGCAGTACAGTGTACAGTGTGTCAGTCAGCACAGAGAGTGTACTGCGTGTCAGGCAGTGCAGTGTACAGTGTGTCAGTCAGCACAGAGAGTGTACTGTGTGTCAGGTAGTACAGTGTACAGTGTGTCAGTCAGCACAGAGAGTGTACTGTGTGTCAGTCAACACAGTATACAGTGTGTCAGTCAGCACAGTATACAGTGTGTCAGTCAGCACAGTGTACAGTGTGTCAGTCAACACAGTGTACAGTGTGTCAGGTAGCACCGAAAGTAAGAGTCGATGCCTCCAGCGGAAAGTCTTTCATTATAAAAAAAAAGTCCCCTGCCTTTCTCGGAAGTTGTCCGTCATAAATCTGCCGCGTTTGTGCGGCCAATCTTCAGCGATCGCCGGCTAGTGACCCACTCACTGATCACGATCCTAAAATCTTGATCTGATAAGCGATACTTGCCGTGATAGCCAAGCATTACAGGCCTGGAGTCTCCAGTCGTTTCCGCCGCAGCTCTCCTCCATTTGTCTTTAGGATCCCGCCATTTGCGCTCAATTCGTAGCTCTCGGTTACCGACCGTAATGGCGTGCAATTTCTTCATGGAAACGAGGACACCGAATATTCTTTCTAATTTCTCAATCCCTCTGACTGAGTTCGATTTGTAAGTCATCAGAGAATAGAGACAACCCCTCTACAGACAACGAGAGCACAGTGGAGTCTTCGTCCGTGAATGTAACATGGCTGTGAAAATTTCTTGTGCCTCTGACTGACCACATTCGTCGGGGGATGAGGAATCCAAACATATCCAGCTTCATTTTAGGCTCCATTTAAATTAAATCAACTTCGTATGTTCTCCAGTTATTGCTCGCAATTTATTCCGCCTCTACATATACTCGTATGTACGTGTACATGATGAAAGAAATTAGCTATGAAAAATTACAGCTCTTCTCGGCATATATCTCGGTCTTGGTGTGTCTTACAAAATAAAATAAAATCACAATCATTTCAAATCTCTCCCTGTATGCTGCTTGTGTATTGTGGGATTTCTGGAATGTTGGGAAGAATTAAAGTGCACAGGATCTCGAAAGCAACAAAAATATTAGGGCTCTACAAAGTCTTGGCGATGGATATAAAAAAATCACTCATTTCGTCAGCTGAGTCATTAGAAATTCTCATTTAATCCAATAAATTCTCTCTCGCCTCATGATTTCGACTTTTCAACTTTGATCAAAGTTTGTGTAAAATTGTACGAACTTTGTAGCATGCATCCATTTGCGTACATACGAAGTGGTATACAAAGGGTGTCCTAAAAAAAGGGTTACCGCACTGTGACTGATCACAAATTATTTACTAAGCATCTTAAAATTAAATATAATACAATTAAGCATCACGTAGTTGAATTTTGTAAAATTAAATATTGTACAGCCCAATATCACCCAATTAAACATCGCAAAGTTCGATATTGAAAAACTAAATAACAAATATAGACGTGTTATTCTTTATGGACATTGAAAGCACTGCATACAATATTTGATGAGCACTTAGTGACCCATTGAACTGACGCCGCCCTTTTTTTCGCCACCCTTTAGTTGAGGAACACGATCTTGGGAGAGTGAGAGGGTGGGAGCTGTCGAATGGTCACGATGAGACCACTCCCGCAGCCCAGGAAGTCTATAGATTTTCCTGAGGTGCTTTGATCCTAATCTTGAGATTTTGGGTCAATAGCGAGTGAGATTCGAACAAGAGATTAAACAGCTTTGTAGAAAACGGCATCCATCGGAGAAGATGAACGAAATACCAGGTTATCAGTTTGATTTATGCGTTACAATATTACTTAAATCATTTTAGTTAGGTACATTGCTGGTGATAAGCCAGTCTCCAAGATGAAAATGTTGGAGTGCTGAAATCTAAATTTAAAACGTGCATAAAGATTGGCGTATGAAAGAAAGCTGTTCTGAGCAAGACTATAGCGGCCCGGCTCCTAGTGAGATGGATCGCCAGTTGAACACAACGTGAAACTTGCCATCTAGACATTCTGGAACCTGCAAACGACAGATCCTGTTCAATTCCAGTGTAACCCAGCCTAGGCTGAAGGATTGTGGATAGTACATGGATCATGCGAGCAGCGTTTTACCGACGGGCGGTATTGCTCATACGCAACAGGGCTTACCGCGTAATAGAATTTTTTCTATTGGGCTTACCGCGTAATAGAATTTTTTTCGCGTATGAGTAGTACTACTGTATCTCCTTTATTTACGGTACGTTTTTAGCTCCAGAAAATAATATTTTCTTCTGTTTGCTAACTATTGTAAGCTGTTCATACCATTTCGATTGCCGTGAGTCACATACCCAAAATAGAATTATGATGGAATTTATGAAATAAATTTCTTGCCAAATGAAATGAATACTTGCCAAATACTTGACAAATTATGAAATACTTGCCAAATAAAAAGCAAGCATGACCACTTGGAGATAAGCGTTTGTAATCATACCTATAGTATTCGACATAGGCTGTTTTCGCACATGGGTGAGCACGAATAAAAATTGTTATTTGCACATCACAAATAACTGAGATCAAATAGTTTTTGCGAATTAGAAAATCAGGCAATTTTCTGTTTCATTGGTACGGACTACTTTTTCCGACACAGTCTCGCTGGTTAGGAACGATGAGGTAAATTTTTTTCTATCAAATTCCTTCAGTGCATAAATAAAAGATTACACGTTTAGATATATATGTATCAACTTGGCGTATTATTATTCAGTATGGATCTTTTTTCGATTTCCATTCCGTAATTCGGAAGTTAACAATACATCGCATGCCTACAAATATTATTATGCTGATCACAAAATACAAATCATTTTCCTAAGAGTTGCCTAGAATCTGTATTCGCAGTAAAGAATGGCAATATTTCAAGAATTTCTATTCAAATCATTGTACAAAGAGAAAACTTTTAGCCCTAGGCGTTAAGAAATGTTCTCGTTTTTATATTTTCCACACATTTTGGATTGAAGATTTCTTTCACCCGGAAATTTCTGGTCTAATCCGTTCCCTATTAATTACTAGTTACACTTTGTGTTGAAAAGTAAATTTCATTATTTACCCATTATTCTCAAATAACACATCACTCATTCGCACTTCCATCAAATTCACATTTTACTGATATTTATATTCCGGATTACTAAAAAAAACTCCCGATCTTAAGTTTCTCAAATCTGTGTGCGAGTGCAAAGAGAAAGATGTCATGTAACGTTTTTTCTCTGTGTTTTTTTTATTTTCTGCGCTGTCACCTCACGACGCAGCCGTCAAAGCTACAATATTCATTTTTTCAATAAATTCGTCATTAGTTACCGGTCGCTTGGAACCAACTGCGTAAGTTGCCGTCCAGCATAAGTTGCGAATAATTCCTGTTCGCGTGGCCCAGCATTCAGGTTAAGGCGATTGGATTTGATATCAAATTTGTACATCTTGTCTTCGTAACAATTATGCAATTATTTATTGAGTATATGTCATGTTCCTCCACTGTGATATAAATACATTATTATTTGCACGACTTTGACGCACCGAAATTGCATGTTCCATTTACACTTAGTTTCAGTTGGACACAAGACATCAAAGATAAGACTGACCCAATGATAGTATGCCAAGTGGTACCAAGTAGAAATATCTTTTTAAATGTGTTCGAGACAATGCTAGAATCATCATCGATTGGGGGCTAAAATTAGCATTTTAAAACGTGTCCAAATCCATTCCACTGGCACTTGAAGTTGTACGACCAGAACAGGAAATGGGTTTATTATGTAGAGCCCATTAAGTACGTCGAGCGTCGTCGTTAGAAGTACGTTTGATCTCCTATAAGTCGACCTATCTTTGCAAGCGTCGCTCCGGTCGATTGCTTGCCGTTTGAATATTAATAAATACTATGATGAACTCCGACACATCCTCAGTCTGTTTGAATGATCAAGTTCACTACTTTTCTCTAAATTCAATAAACTCGTAAACGTATTGAATACCATGAAGTATAACCTCACGAAAATCGAATGAAAATAAAGTACACACAAGCAATGATAGGAAAAGTTGAAACTAAATGAATTTTACCCTCAATGATACTTCTTCTTCTGTGGGTATGAAAATTTCAGCTTAGAATTCATTTTATTTCGAGCTTTCACCAAATTAACAGTGTTCAACTTATTTTCATTCGTCTCCAGACACTGATGATGAGTATTGTTACGCTCGAAACCTTGCAAATTTTTTAGATTTCTCGTCGATGTGATGTTTCACAATGCTGTGATATATGACGAGAAAGTTTGTGCGCGATTGCAAATGACCTTAAATTTCCGTTAGGGGAAATACGGTGCACCCTTGGCCTCTGCTTATTACAAAATCGGACTGCAATGTGCTTCATGAATGTATTTTCACGGCCTTCTCTGCGTCATGCGACTGAGTGACGGATACAGCGTGTTGTGTGCCTAATATTATTTGGTGCAACATGCCTACTACTCATCATGAGTTAAAAAACAACATAATCGAAGAAATCAACAGAATAGCTATAGATATTTTGGAAAAGTCATGGAAAATACTCAGCGTAGAATACGCTTGTGCTTTAAATAAAATGGAGAAGATTTAAAGGATGTCATATTCAATTATTAAAACTCCAAAATTTTCTCTCTATTTAATACGTGACCTATTTTTAAAGTTGCATCAGTTGTTGTGTAAGAAATGTTCCAGAAATGAAGTAACTTTTGTGCGATTCTGTATAACCCTGAATCAGTTTTCGAATCTGGTCTAAAAAAATATTTGGTCGGCGTCCAAAAATCCCAAGAATCCTAATTTGAAATTCAGTCCGTGATTCTAGGAAGTAAAAATATTTGGTCAAAAGGAGTCATTTTCTGGTCAAAAATTAATAGATTCTTTAGCCAAATTTTCCTCATTTCAAATGTTCGTGTACTTGACACAATGCTGTTTATTTTTGCACATGATTGGAAAACTCTGATGTGATACCTAGGTTTTCAATATATTTATTTTCTACAATGGTTCACTTTGCATATTGCCACCATAATTCTCAGTTTTAAATGACTTCCTTTTTCAGTACACCGTAAATGCGGAGGGTAAAGGTACCCTAGAGAAGTGTTTAGACGGTACTGGTCGTTTTTCCAGAGCACGGTAACGATTTATGATAATATTGAGTCCGCAATTAAATGTAGATATGTAACAGGAGCACCTAAGAGATGCTATGATCTCTTTTTGACACACTTACATGTGTCCAACTAATTTACAAATGCGGGTTGTCGTTGTTTTTTGGCGCTGTTTGCTGATTCGGGGCACCGGTAGGATGTGTGGATGCAGTAGCAAGCAAAATGATCGGAACGATGCTGACAATGTTTCAAAATCCAACGTAACTCTTTCTACAAAGCATTATAGAATATTTACGCAGGGAATGTTGAGTTAATATTGTTAAGTGAATTACCCTCTTGTTTATTGGCCAATTCAATTTATTTTACAAATTTGTAACTATAATATTTATAACACGCTTTACGGGAACTCAAGAAGTAATGAGAAGTCAAAATGGTTAGAAGAATAATGAAGCAACATTCAGTTAATGTTAACGATACAAAATAGTATGTTTCTAATATTTGTCTCTTAGTATTTCACCCATCACTCTCAACTGAACTGGAGCTTTTTTGCTGTAAGTGTGAGTAAGAGTTGTACATTCTTCAAAAGGTATTTTCTTCCACTCTCCTTCCAAATTTTCCCTCAGTTCTTCGAAATTTCTTGTGTTTTTAGTCTTAGATCTTTTGATCAACATCTTCCAGGCATTCTCTATTGGCTCAAGGCCCGGGGTCTGAGCGGCCACTCCATCACTCCGACATTCTTCTCAGAAAGAAATGTTTTAATTGACTTTGCCGAGAGACAAGGAGTGTTATCCTGTGCAAATGCTGTTCCTTCGATTATTTTTATTTCTGAGTGTAAGGAAAATTGTCTTTTACTGCAACTGCATTCACACCGCAGCGTTCACATCGCCGCATTCACACTGCAGCATTCATACCGCAGCATTCACATCGCAGCATTCACACCGCAGCATTCATACCGCAGCATTCACACCGCAGCATTCACACCGCAGCTTTCACACCGCAGCATTCACACCGCAACATTCACACCGCAGCATTCACACCGCAACATTCACACCGCAGCATTCACACCGCAGCATCACACGGCAGTATTCACACCGCAGCATTCACACCGCAGCATCACACCGCAACATTCACGCCGCAGCATCACACGGCAATATTCACACCGCAGCATTTAGCTTGCCATGTAAACAAGAGGACCAGCACCTGCACTTTCAGGCGTTTCAAAAACATGAGCCCGCTACCTGCCTCTGAATTAAACGTATCTATGAATACATCATCCTTCACTTGCAGTGCTGCGGTCAAGCCTCCTACCGTTTGATGAAATAAGTTCAATTTTGATCACTCGCTGAAATGAACGCATTTCCACCGATCGTTCGTCCTGGTGACAGGCTCATTTGCAGCTTTAAGCGAGCCTCCTTTCTCTTCTTCTCGGGTGAAGACGGCGTTGTGGAAGCCGCTTCATAAAACAGATTCATTTCGTTCAGTCTACGGAACGGAGTAAGACTTAAAATCTCAACACGCAACTCAACATCTCAATACACAACTCAATATCTCCGTACTCAACTCAACATCCCCGCACGTAACTCAACATCCCCGCACGCAACTAAACATCTCCGCACGCAACTCAACATCTCCGTACGTAATTCAACATCTCCGCACACAACTCAACATCTCAGCACGCAACTCAACATCAGCTTCTGGTGAGAGCGGTGCTGCTGCAAGCTGAGCTTTCTTGGCCCGCTTGCCATTGCAACGAGCTCTGTTGTTCCATTCCCTCTATTTTGTTGTTGTCCTAGGTCAGCTGTGTTGTTCCATTCCCTCTATTTTGTTGTTGTCCTAGGTCAGCTCTGTTGTTCCATTCCCACTTTATTTTGTTGTTGTCCTAGGTCTGCTCTGTTGTTCCATTCTCACTTTATTTTCTTCTTTTCCTATGTCTGCGAGATGTCGTTATTCTAGGCTTATGAGGTGTTGTTGTTATTCCTGGCTTACGAGTTGTTGTGGTCATCCTAGGCTTACATACAAGTTGTCGTTGTTATCCTAGGCTTACGAATTGTTGTTGACATCCTAGACTTACGAGTTGTTGTTGTTATCCTAGGCTTACGAGTTGCTGTTATGCTAGGCTTACGAATTGTTTTTATTCTAAGTATTCCAGTGGTTGTTGTTTTCCCAGGTCTGCTAGTTGCTTTTATCTTCCAAGGTCTACGACCTGTTGTCGTGAGCCTTGGATTTCGGGATTTGTACGACCCAATTTTCTGATTGTCATAAACCCATAAACTACACTTATCATAAACCCGTAAGCTACACTTGTCATAAAACCATAAGCTACTCTTGTCATGAACCCATAAGCTACACTTGTCATAAACCCATAAGCTACACTTGTCATAAGCCCATAAGCTACACTTGTCATAAACCCATAAACTACAATTGTCATAAACCCATAAGCTACACTCGTCATAAGCCCATAAGTTACAGTTATCATAAAGCCAAAAGCTACACTTATCATAAACCCATAAGTTACACTTATCATAAAGCCATAAGGTACACTTGCCTTAAAGCCATAAGGTACATTTGTCATACAGCTATAAACTATAATTTTAGAATTATTTATAATTTTTGAAATCGGTCTGATGGAGAATTTATCCTTACCAAGTAACATCACGGTCAGTTTTCTAACCTTTAATGGTCATTGATCTCTAAAGCACGGTGACGGTAAAGAGGTTGGGTGATGTTACACATGTTTTTGTTTGCTAAATCATCCTAATTGGCATCCTCACCCCTGATTTCACTTAATACCCTAAAAATTAAATCCCTTTTTTTTAAATAACTATTTTCTTGCTTCACCGAACAATTTAAGGACTTATGCATCTCAAGTTGCGAATAAAACGTGTTGTAACTTTTGTAAATAAATCAAATTATTCAGTGTAATTGAAAAAACTTAAAAGCAATTCTTTCCCGATGATTTTTATCTTAATACTGAGATAAAACTCCCCATTATGCTTGTAAAAATAGATACATTAGGTTTTGATGTTCTTCTGATCACCTTACTCGCAACTGTTAAAGTGTGCCAACCATGACACTCATAGAGTAAGTCTACGGTTTTTCATGCAAAAATTTACCTTAGTCTTGCAACCCGTTTGGTTTAAGCAGTTTTTGTGAATAAATAAAACATTTGCATAAAAAACACGACCACGACCATGTTACGGACCTTTTTACCTTACATACACGTCATAGTAGTACTTACAAGTCCAAATGCGGACATTTCGAGAAGTGTGTACATCAACCTCCAGTTGGCAGCCTGGGGAAATACACCACCTCCATCTCAGATAGTTTCTGAAGTTTCTCTGAAACCCCGTCCCAGGCTGCACTGGTGTGCCACTTTACATAGAAGATCGTGTGATCTATTTCTTACACTCATACTCAAGGACTCAGATTTCACTTCCTCCGTCAACTTGTCTCTTTCTCGCATTAGTTTGTCTTACTCTCGTACGTGTCTAACAGTTCGCCTCCAAGTGTTTCACACGCTCTCAATATCACAAACGTGTCACGCTAATTCATTTTCAACCAACCAAATAATTTGTAGTTCTTGGCACTTCATTCTTGGCATTTTTCCAGCTTTTCCTGTTGGCACGCTTTCTTTGACCGACTTGTCAGATTTTGTTGGGCTTGCGAAAGAGGCTGGGGCTCTACGTACGCTGGAACTGTATTGGGGTAGCCGGGAGATGGGAGGGGGGGAAGGGGGCAC
>VOMN01102473.1:0-11018 GCA_014899125.1 Orchestia grillus
AAGCTCTCTGCTGTAGCCACACATTCTCTGCTACACAAAGAGAAGCTCTTTGCTGTAGCCACACATTCTCTGCTACACAAAGAGAAGCTCTCTGTTGTAGCTACACATTCCCTGCCACACAAAGAGAAGCTCTCTGTTGTAGCCACACATTCTCTGTTACACAGGGTGCACAAAGTTCCAAGTAAACTCTCGCTTCACCAACTATCTTTCAACTCCAACCTCGGGAGCCATATTCTCAGGAGGCCCTTTACATTCATGCAGGGAAATCCTTATACAAAAGACTTCTTGAACTTCAGGAGTCGCAGCAGCCCTCGTGCCCCCCATTCACTGTGAATTTTTGGCTACGTCAGTTTCTCAAGAAGCTCGCAGGGACGCTAGACAAAATTTACGCTTGTCCTTGAAAAATTTCTCATGACTCTCACATCTGTTCGTGTAAAATGTATGAAATAGGCACATCGTATTCGCTCAACCTCGCGCTAATCATTTATTTTTTGAATATATAAAACAGCGAAAAGATCGTACTAAAAACCTGCAACAGAAAATTTAAATCCTCTTCCATCCACACAGCACAGCTGCAAGCTTGAGCTGCAAATGCTGAATCGAACGTCTTCAAAATAAATAACCGATTTTTTTAATCGCTTGCTTCAATTTTATCAATGATCCTGTAAGATTCTATTACGTTTCTATGGCCGATATTTGACTCTCATGAAATTTTAAGGAAATCATATTCTTAAGTACGGAATCTGACCAATGTTTACATGGGAAAAATTTACGGGATAGTTGAATGAAAGCTGATCATACTTGGTTAGTACTGGCTAGGCACTTCTTGTATGCGCTAGATGACGAAGAACATTTTCGCTTTATTTGGATTCAATCACTTACGTAAAACAAGGCTATACTTTGTTTTAATTTCCATTTATTTTAGACCGGGCACAGTATGACGCAAAATCCAAGCACCGCTGGCTCAGAGATTCTAGGTTTTTGCTCAACTTGCGCGGATGGAGAGGTTTCGCGATAAAAACTTGAACGTAGAGAAATTATTCAAAGGACCGAAGTTATACAGTCGACTTTTGCTGTGCATTCCACTATGGAGCGATTAAATTTACTGATGCATAAGGTGCGGTGTTCTAGATCTTCAGGATCTTTGTCACGCCATACAACAATGGACAGCACCCTTCCGAGACGATCCTGAAGACAATAGACAGAAGCCATCTCATGTAAATTTGGTCGCTAGGTCACAGTGAACTTCCAACGTCGAGTTGCACAACTCAGGGCCGAAATTTGGGTGCTGTTGAGAGATCGTATAAAAAAACTGCTGGACACCAGCACCAGCAACTGGACACCAGCACCAGCCTCTGGACACCAGCACCAGCCTCTGGACACCAGCAATAGCCTCTGGACACCAACACCAGCCTCTGGACACCAGCACCAGCCGCTAGACATCAGCATCAGCCGCTGGACACTAGCACCAGCCTCTGGACACCAGCACCAGCCTCTGGACACCAGCACCAGCCGCTGGACACCAGCACCAGCCGCTAGACATCAGCATCAGCCGCTGGACACCAGCACCAGCCGCTGGACACCAACACCGCGCGTAACGAAATATTTCTGCGTAAAAATAAGTCAGTCGTCAGTTCATAGGTTCTGAGAGAGACCTACTGATCACAGAGGGCGTATTACTAATAGTGTCAAAGTATTACTGACAATGCCTTGATCTCATGAGACGTTGAATGCTAATGCTCATCATTAGTAAGGCTTGAGCTTGCAGGAGCGAGAGAACTGAGAAGTCACTATTGATAGAAGCGATCGACTCAGGGGAATCGTGCTACGACTTTCGATGCCATTATGAACACTTCTCTGTCCAGAGAAGCACGTTGCTTAAATAAACGAGTTTCATTCATAAATTCAGCCAATGCTCACTGTGTAGAGTGACGAAGATGGTGGTGTAGGTGATTACGATGACTACAAACGGCAGCACGAAGAGCGTTAAGATGGACACGCTGCCGTAGAGCTTCTCTAGTCACCGGTGCGAGGCGTAGGAACCATGAGTCACGCACTGGTAGAACGCCTCCACGAACGGGCCAGACTGAACGCTGAACACCGCCAGCTGAACGAATTGTCACCGAGTTAGTGTGCGCTCAAACTTCCTTTCCTAATATTTTTGAGTGTATTTGAAAGCAGTAAGAAATTTTATACCAGTAGAGTTCACCTACAGTACCGCTGGTTGATTTTCGAATGTTTTATATTTACTGATAGGACACCGCCAAAGTGCAGTGAGGAATGTGGGGTTTAATTTTCCTTTCCAAAGAGAAGCACGCTGTGACTACACGAAAATTCCCCCGTCGCTCGCCAGGAACAGAATGTCCGACCTTCTCACTCTAAAGCAGGCAGGCCTAGTTACCCACTACGCTACGGAAGTCTTTCACTCTTTCACGTAGAAGAAAGATTTTCAAAAACATCTTACATCCTCGGTTTAAGCAGAAGATAAGTTGCATTGTGCATAACCTGCACCAGAATGACTTTGTGTACTTTGAGGCGTAACTGACATCGTCATAAGAGATACGATGTTAACGCGTATAGATACCGTGTTACCTGTGGCTATTTTCAAACGTGTATATTTTCCGAGCATAGGACAAGCTGCTGTCCAGTTTCTGGGGGAGTGGCGGGGAGCTTTCCCTTGGAAAGGACGATTAGATTCCACATCCTTGACTGCACTTAGGTGTCCTGTCAGTAATTATGAGATATTTAAGTATCTATATTTTGTACTGTATATCAACTCTGTAGGAATACATTTCATATGTAGGTCCATATCTTTTGCGCAGCAAATTGAAAATAATCTCAAAAAACACTTAGTTTAGGATTTCGAGCCCAGGTTCTTTCGGAACAATTTGTAAAAAACGATGGAATTGAGCTTTAAAATACAAGTGCGTGATACGTCATTACATCAGCAAGAAAGAAAAAAGAAAAAACAGTTTCATTCGAAATCAATCACTTACAGAATATATGCATTTCGTTTTTTTCAATTAGTAAAATAACAACCTTAAAATTAAAGCAAGGAAGTTTCGATGGAACTTCTAATTGGGATTTGCAAGACGACAACCTTAAAATTACCTGTGGAAATCGCATTGAAACTTCGGATCGTGATGCTTAATTCGTTCCTAAACATTGTAAGTGAAGTATGAGCCAAAATATTGAGTGATCTTTCCGCATACCTCTTAATAAAGGGTAGTTAAATTGTAAGGGCCGATTTTGAATGTGAACCACATCTAAACGTCAAGTTTTTTCTGTATTTAATTCGATATTTCTCTATTTCAGACTAACTCAATTTGAACCATGGTAAGATACACAATCGAGCAATGCGTTAAAGTTATTCAGGCTTATTATGAACCTAATTTGTGTTTTATTGAAAATCAACATCGGCCCTTCAAATTTAACCACCCTATATAATAATCACAAAGCAAAGATGGCCTATTGTAACCTAGATTATTTTCTAAATACGATAGACTGCAAAAATAATAAAGAAAGTTGAACCTATTTCGAATTCTACACAGTGAGAAGCTAAAAAAATAAAAAAACGTTGATTCCAAAATCAGTCACATACAAGGTATGGGTCACATCGACTTCTCAATCATGAAGACTACAACTTTAAAAATAGGTGAGGATGTCATGTTTACACTCCAGTTGTGATTCTTAGTTAACTAACCTATAGTTGAAACCGAAGTGGTGATAAGCACGTTGGATTAAATATTAACCAAACCCATCGTATGATTCTTTGTGCAATTCGGATAAAATTTAAAGAACTACAGTTGACAGATAGGCTGTGAAATGAGAGAAGATAGTTGAACCTATAAAGAATCATACTGAATGAAGTAACCCTAATTTGAACTTGAGTGGTGGTACAATGAAACTTCAACGAATTCGTGATGACGATGAACCGAGAACATTCAGTTGAAACATGTGACTAAATATCTGTATAAAATGAAACAGTGATTTCATGAAGTAGAGTCATGGTATATTAAAATAGTAATCGTTTTACATGTCTTTGTCCCTCTGAAGTATTACGAATCGCTGCTACAGTATGGTACTGATAGCATTGCAGCAGATGATATAAAAAGAATTGAAACTTAAATGGTTGCGCCTGTGAAAGTAAAAAGTCTAGACATCGGTAAATATAAACGCAATGAGGCATCGATAATTCCAAATAGGGGAGTATCATAACAAGAATTTTATGGTTATAACTTTGATAGCCCTTACTTGACATTTATTAACCAAAATGGTCACTAGAGCTTCACATTCATAGAGTGTAAGCCAGTTAAAATAAGAGGTACACACACGAAAGTGAGAAGTCATTTTTGACGCATCGGTTCGAGAGTTGGTGTAATGTGTTTAACCCATAACACCAACCTCCTAGAGTTAAAGAGGCTGAAAACAGTTTTCAGAGCTATATCAAGTTATAAATAATAAAAGTCATGTGTCAGGTGTACGAGAAATTGAGGTGAAATCACACTCACGTGATAGGCATTGGGAATGCGGATGATACATGTTCAAATACATGCATGTATATTTTTATACGCAAGTATGATTTCAATATATTAAATTTCACTACAAAGGCTGATGCATAATTGACTTAATGTGAGCGTGACTGGTAAATTTAGTTTTTGTTGTAATTAGTTGAACTATTTGCTTTACTGTAGAAAAAAATTATAATTTCTTGCACATTTGCATGAAAGAATTACCTACAGTAGGAGGCGTTGCAAATTTTTAAGATCGGGGCGTACATGAGCTAAACACAAATGTAAAATGTTTCTCCCCCACTCCTGCATCAGGAAGCTTTAATTGTTCTAGTGACCACTGCAAACGAAATAATATTATTGAAAAGAAAAAATTAAACTATTTGTTACTGTCATGAATAATTTATACCTGCGTATTTTAGAATCTTTGCACATCCAAAAAACTAAGTTATCCCTCAAGGATATGCAGAGTGCTTGCCTGTGGAAACTGTTATTCGATAATTTTTTATGTTTCTTCTTTTCCCTTTTGCATTTTACACTGATGGACTGTACATCGCATTGTGTACTTTTATTTTGAAGTTCAATGTCAGTGCTCATTACAAATAATTGAAAATAAACCTATGTTCGAAACATCCAAATTAAATACTTTTTATGCACTTCTCCCTTTAACGTTCATCTCCATTTTAGACACGGAATGAGATTGCGTTAGATAATACGACATTTCGACCTTCGATAGGTGTAATTTGTTAGCTTGAACAATATATCTTAAACAATATAGATTTCAGAATTTTTGTTAATATTCAGGAAAAGGATTCTTTTAAATGACAATCTGATGTAACTTGTTGTCTAGCGAATAAATTTAATGTAACCTCAATCTAAATAAATGTCAATAGGTTTATGGTACCTTTTGTACTACTGAACGTTGTATCTTTTTTTTAAGTTTACAACTGACTTCTCTTATTTCATACTTTGGTTACGAAAAGTGAATACCCTAAATGTTCAATTATAAACTTCGGACATGCAAAATATTTCTTTTCCCACACGCTTTTACGGACTTGTATAGTAGCACGTTATTCAAGATCTTCCCTCTCGCTAGAAAGTCCAAAACTGTTTAAAAGAACATCTCCTGAAGATTGGTAAAGATTTAATACCGGTTCTTCACCGAACAGTTAAAAGTTTGAGAAAAACGCAGTCAAGTTTAGGAGAATGGCTTCGTTTGATATCACTGAACCACTCGTTATCTGGGGTCCATTTTCTGCTGGCTTCATTTATCAAGCCTCTCTTCAAGCCTGCTTCGTGGCACACAGGTTAGCGTGATAGCATCACAACTGGGACGTAATGGTTCGACTCCCGACTCAGGTTCTGGTTTTCACGGAACCACGGAGTGCTTCCCTTAGAAAAGGAAGCTTAAACCTCACATTCCTCACATCCCTCAGACCTCAGTAATTCTAAGCATTAAAAACCTAAAGGTAACATGTGCTGGAACTAATGAGGGTATTTTTTCTAGCGTCCTTGGCGACTTGCTTCGTCTCACCTGAGGGATGCTGAGCACAGCCCCGCCGATGTAGGCCCCTAGGACGGCTCCGTCGCAGTAGCTGATGGACTTGGCCCTGTGCATGGGGAACCTGATGGCCACCAGCCTGTCCACACCCACAAGCACCAGCACGAACGTCGACGCGTACAAACTGAACATCTGACCAAGTAATGTACAGAAGTTTAAAATAGCAGATTTTTCTTCAAAATTTCGAGTAAGGTAAATATTTTCAATAATTCTTTAATTTTAACCGCTTCTTGCATGGATATCTGCTACTCCCAACGAGTCTGGATTGGAAGATGCTGAGTAAAAACAACAAGCTATTGAAGTGCATGTTTGTAAACGGAATGCTTTCGTCCACAGCTGTAAATTTTCACACTAAAAATTGCAGGAGGGGACAAAAACATAAAAATTTGATTTCAAAATATGATTTCAGCTTACTCCATGATACTAAGAAAATTAAGCTTACTCCTCGATGCTAAGATTCTTCTTTAAAGTATTTAATCTCATGACGTTTATTTTAGTGTTGACACTGAATTCATACGGAGAAATGATTCTATAACAACATGTGTGCAGTAGCGTAGAGTGCGCAAGTAGAAGGAATACCCTGACATTATTAATACAAACTATCACTGAGTTACTTAGTATCAAGGAGTAAGTTTAATTTGCCCTACCTGTATAGCATAGAAACTAGTAAGTACAGATATTCTAGAGCATGGTTTGTATAAATAAAGAGGAAGTTTGCTGTAATTAGCATCATGAAACAACATCGTTAGTTTTTAGTGAGCTTAAACTTTTCAATATCAACGTAACCAGTTTCCATTAATTTTACGTACACCTCTGCCTAGCGAAATGAAGGTGTTTCGAACACAAACATTTACCTGGAGGTACTTTATGAGCTTACAAAGGAAGTCTCCTGCCCGCCACTCGACGGTGTACGTCCAGATGGTCTCTACGAGAAGGCATGCCACCGTCACGAAGAGATCAGAAATAGCCATGTGGAGGATGAGTTTGTGAACCGTGGATCTGGACAGAAGTTTCTTCCGCCTCTGTATGCTGAAGACCGTCACGCAGTTGCCGATGAAAGAAAAGACCGTCAGGAGTCCCAGTACGATGACTTTGATGAGTGTTTCTTGAGTGAACTGCGGCGCGTGACGACCTGGACTCGTTGGGGAGGCCGGCAGGGTCAGGAGGAGGTGCGACGTGTTGCCAGGCATCCTTATGTTTCCCCACCGAGGTTTTTATGAAGTTTTCGATAGTTATGTCAGAAATAATTATAATATGAAAACCGGCTGCTCAGGAGTCAATTTTTAAACTTCCATGAAAATATATGGAGAAACGTAAAGTTCTATCAAAGAGGAAATGTTAAGAAATAACCTCGTTGTATAATAAGATAATAGAATAGTAATAAGATAGGGTAAGAAATTACTGAAGTGAGTGAGTTACACTATCCAAAATAAGTTGAATGATTATTTCGCGGTTGTTGTTTATGTGTCCTACAGACATTGGTTTGAGATTACTTTCGTTTCAACCTAGGATTCTATTTTATATTTACCCTGCTTTTCCGATGAATAACATAATTTGAACTACAATGAAGCGTATTGAAAAATGTTAGTGCATGTAGTGTGAAACCACGGGCAAAAGACACTTTTTGCACTGCTAATTCAAACTGATCTCGTCTGACTCCATTCACGGGTATCTTCACACTCTAAAATTATTCAGTTATTTGGATTGGGACACAATGGAAGGTGTCGAACAACAGAGGTACTCAGAAGACTAACTTGAACTACCAAGTTCTACAGGAGCTGAAATTCGGCATCCATAATCTCTGATGATGAGAATTAGGGCAAATTGGAAGGAATTCTTCAAAATAAAAATGGAATCCAATCAATTTTGAAATGCAATACAGCATCACCGAATCGTAAATGCAGACACAGACGGAAGTGGCTGTGAAGGTAGCAATCCCTAAACAGAGGTGGGCAGTAGCGCGCTACATGTAGCGGCCGCTACGTTTTNTGATGATTTATTTGGAAATTGATTATCCCACCATATACGAGGCCTCCAGTCCGCTAGTATACACGACAGAAGAACTCGCAGATGCTGATTCATTTTGATTACGATAACTTCTCGTAAAATCTTAGCTGTTCAAAATTATCTAGCTATGTAACTTGTAATAAAGTTAACTTAATTTGAGCTAATTTGGATCTAACATAAATAATGCACAGAATAAATATTCTTAGCATCGATTTCCATTGCATTTTCACACTAGGCTTAAATTATTACTGAAAAATATGCAGTCATTAAATCCATTTTCTCCGCGCAAAACAATTGGCCAAAAATTTGAACCAGTGACTACATCTAAGAACAGCCGTCAGCCGGACGGTGTTGAAGGAAGGAACAAGACAACCATATTAGTCCCTCCGATTAAGTAAGGAGCATTAACAAAATTTAAAATTTCATACTACTGCTCTTTAAAATTATCCTCCGTGCTCCAGTATTCCTACAAGTTTATAGTCCGAACTATAACCAATTCAATAAGAAATGTTGCCCCAAGTTTTTCAGAGCAGGTTCGTAATAGTTTTGTAGATTTTTATTTCTTTCCCGTTCACCCTTTCAAAAAATATGTAACGTTTCCTAAATATCCTGTACTGGCTAGAAGTGACAGAAGAACTGTTACGTTCGTTTTTGGCCTCTAAATTGTCTGTTGTAGATGTGACTACAATTGTAGCCCGTTGTCGAGACTTTTCCGATCAGTACACCTCAGAAGAGCCTCGTACCCTCGTGTTGGGGTGTACGTGGCACGCGCCCCACTGAAACGCGGCGGCTTCATGATAGCCTTCTCCAATGTTGGGTTTCGCTGTTGTTGAAAGTCATTTAAAAAAACATGTGAAGAAAAAGTTTTGTATTATTATGCTACCGCTAAAAAAGTGAATATTTTTATTTGCGTAGGATAGACGATTTAAAACAATAGAAATCGTAAGTTAATATATGACCTCGTAATACATCACAAATTTTGAGTTTTCAAATAAAATAGAATTCCATCTATACTCAGTATCTTATTCATTTAAAAATTATACCCCTAATTTTTTTACTCCCAAAGAAAACTCCCGTTTTGCCCCGAGGGTTTCAAAGTGGATGTTAGTACAAATTATGTTAAGACCTGGTGGAGATGTGAGAATTAAGACTCGAAATTAGCAGAACGAAGCCCTAGCGTTAACAAAATGTTAAAAGAACCTTATAAAACACTCATTAGGCGTAACACAACGCTTATAATCTGTAAGCACTCCTAACCCTGAGCGCCATGAACCTCTACAGGTGGCGTCCCTGCAGCAACTGAGGGTCCAGCTCCAGCAGGAGTCCAGGGCTCCAGGCCCTGTGTGCTGAGCTCACGATCAGGGCCACAGCCCCATGATGGGTCTCGGCTCGCCTAATTTACACGCTGTTTTCATGGGATGTTTGGGATCGACAAAAGCAAATGGGAGCTCTCAGCCAATTCAATAGTTGATATCACAGTTCACGTGATATTCATCAGCTGAGCTCAGCAATTTCAGCCATTTTAGTGCGTGAGGCTTGCTCCTATTCATATCTGAATTTAACTTCATTTATAAAAGTTCTGTGTTAAAATCTCAGTCGAATATTGTACCCTAAATTGTGCGTGACGAACGCCGGAGACAACTTCCATCTTTTATTTATTTAGTGTCATTCTTCATACGAGTACCACGATTTAAACCAGAAGTGCTCCAAGAAATAATCTGATAAATCTTAGTTACATACTTTCATTTTAATTTCCTAATATTTATATTTTAACTCATCACTAACTTTACTTCGTTTCTTCATCCTGATCAAAATATGCATTGTATTCTTGTGTTGAGATGCTTTTTTAGTAACTTTTCGACCCCTAATGAAAAATATTTCAATTTTCTCTGTGTTTGTTATTATTTTGTTAACATTTTTTCGACCTTATAGCGAGTCTCTGTAGATTTATTGAACATTTGCTGCTTGTGGCTTTGAATGACTTTTCTATACATTTTTTGCTAATTGTTCACCTAATTGGCTACTCCAAAGCTTTCAACCAACACAACATAGATAAGGTCTCATCAAAGAGTCGTGGGGCAGCCCAGGTCTGTGGGCACGTCAGCAGTAAACAGCGCTCCTTAGAACAACGGTGATCAAAGGCTGGAGTTGTGTGCCTTAATTTGCACAGAGTTCACATAACTGAACAAGTGAAACTAATATGAGAGTCATTCAACATAATGAAACAGTAATGACTCTCATTCTTCATGCAAAGATCTCTTGAACATATCAACAGAATTGGTACCAACAACCTCATCTGGCAAAAAGCTACAAAGGCTTACACTCCTCAAGCCAAAAAGCCATTTTACGACATGTGCCACCTTGAATCTATGGCCACGGGTACCAACTGCAGGAGCTGGAGCGAGCAAGTCATCAGGAGTGATACAACATTTACAGAGGAAGATCATCCAGCATTCACCATGGCAGCTCTTAAATGTCTTACACAAACAGAATACAAAATTAAAACGGCCAGCCCGTCGCCAAACTGCATCTAAGACATGCTATCAATGTTTTTGTACATTTACTTTGAACAGATTCCAACTACTGAACATCCCCTATATTTAATGTTCCCCACATATGAGCCAAACTCAAGAACGGGCAGAATGTGAGTTATATACAACAGGACCATGATTCTTAGGCTCTGGAGGAAGCAGATAGCAGGATATCAGCAGCCAAGGGAGAAATTTGGTTGAGAATAAAGCGTAAATGAGTATAAAAGTTTAAACTAATATCCGCAGTTACATTCAAGCCCCTTAAGCTGAGGGTAAAAACTCTAGTTCCACTCCATTCAGACAACACTTCAGGACACTGAGATCATGAAGACAGGGCTGAAAACGAAGCACCGAACTCTCTCCTACATTCAGTTTCAGCTCCCGCGAAGCACCAAACTCTCTCCTACA
>VOMN01102474.1:0-16804 GCA_014899125.1 Orchestia grillus
GCCACTGGAGGTCTGAGACGCCTCGAGTGTTGTCCATTGGGCCTTAATTGGCGATCGGTTTCGCCAGACCTACCTTGTCTGTAGCGAGTGCCCTGCCGACCCTGGCTCCCGTTCAGTGATTTGCTTTAACATTGGTTTGAACCCTAGTACTGTTCATATCGCTGACTGAGGAACTTATCTTTGTTGTTGCCTCAAAATTTAAATGAGCAGTTTTCATTTTCTCATCAAGATCGCTGCGGCTTATAATTGACTGAAGCGTGCGTGCGGGACTGTACTGTTATTTGCTGATGTGGATGTTCTGTTGTGTTTTTTTTTACACAAAGCTGTAACATTTCATTTCAATCAAACAGCCTATAATCCTGATTTATTTAACCCCAGTCCAACTGTTTTTGCTGGGGAATTGGTAATTATCTATAATCGTTATTATAGATATCTGCAATATATAGTGATAATTACTGTGATTTTACCCATGTATAATTATACGAGATTTTGACTTCCTACACATAGATATTTGGCTTCCTACACGAGTTGTTGATTATATCGGGGGGTGGCGAAAGAGTAAGACTGGCTTGGAATGAGCGCTCTCTGCTCTATTCTTTATTGAGGGCGATTGTTGCGTTTTGAAATTCTATTTTCATGTATCACTTCCTACGCAACCATAATATCCAAACATGGTGTTTCCAAGAAAAGTTTGGCAGAGACTGCGTAGTCTATCGAAAGCTGGCATTAAAATATAGTTTGTGGAATATTTTTTATAGGTTTCGTAATTTATGGATAATGTTTCTTTGCTGATCTGAGGATAAACAAACCTTTGCATTTCGATAGTCAAAATAGAATGGTTGCCATGGCCATTAGTAATCATGTAGCTGAAGAATTACTTTTGCATTTAAATTTTTTCTATCTAAATCGGCATATTCTTGGTAATCATTCTCATCAGTATTTGAGCGATGATTTATTCGCCGCTCCCTTTGCCACAAAACACTTCCACGTAAGCTCGGTTGGCCCTAGCATTTCCAGATAAAACGACTGTGATACGTAAAGCAAAAGGAGATGTCGCGATATGTTTCTGAGGTTGACATATTTTCGAAGGGCTTTGATAGCCATCGGTTTCTGAAACGATGGGATTTCTTATTAAGGAGGATGCAATATCATGCTTTTCAAAACTAATTCATCCAAAGTAAGAATACATCTCATTGAAGAGCTATTTTGTGGCGAAACAAAAAGAAACAGACCCTATTGTGATATCAAAGAACTCGATATGACCACCGCACACAACAAAAGAATTCATATGCGGTAGAGAACAAAAATATCAGAATGAAGCTCTGACACTGTCCTATTCGAACGTAACCTATTTATAGTGCGCAATGGTAACTCTCTCCCTGGGAAAAATTATTCACTATTATGTAGTGAAGTAATTTTAATTCAGTGTGCAGTCAAAGTCAGAGTGTGTTCCCTTGGGCTGTGCTATTCTTGCGCTGCTCGGGTGCCCGCTTGCTTGGGCAGTCGACCTAGCTAGAATTGGGTTGGCTGTGCAGAGGGGCAATGCGTTCAGTATTCTCGCTTCGGTCAGGGAGAAGTTTGATGCCTCGGGGTCACAGCATCCGTGTGATGTAGTGCGAGCGTACCCACGGCGGTTGTAAGCCACCAACATAGGCATTTGGTCAATGCCTTTTCCTTTTACCTGTTGCCAAAGCCTTGTTTTCAACTTCCACAATAAAATTTGTTTTTAATTTTTTAAAGCAATGAAATTGATTTTTGAACGATTTGTTTGCAGGTATGGGGGCTTTAAATTTTTTAAAAATATTTTATGAATTCAATTTATTTCCAAAAAATTATTACATATTTCTTTGGCGACTCTGAAAATTTGGGGACTCAAAATGATAGGAGCGATAAGGAAAATAACATTTATTTTGAAGCAAAGCAGAAATTTGGCGCATATCCATAGTAATACTTATTATGCCAGGCTTTTTTTTAACAACACTGTAATATCTTTCCAGAAAACATACCCAAAAATAATAAAAATAAATTAACTGATAAGTATGATCTACTAAAATAATTTACGGCCAACCAAAATTTAACCCAGCTCATCGAAGTACCTGTCAAAGCATTATTTGCATAACAACGTGGAGCTGCGACATATTACATAAATGTATCCCATATTACCTGATTCTCGTACGAGATAAATCTGCAGTTTTTCCAGTTCCAAAAGCTAGGGATCGCAGCCATGTTTCGCTAGCATTCTGATCCCGCAGCAGGCCCAGGATTTTGGTCCCACGGGCACACGGAGGGCCCCCACGGAGGGACCGGACCAGGGCCCCCACGGAGGGACCGGGTGCAGGGCCCCCACGGAGGGACCGGGCCAGGGCCCCCACGGAGGGACCGGGTCAGGGCCCCCACGGAGGGACCGGGCCAGGGACCCACGGAGGGACCGGGCCAGGGCCCCCACTGAGGGACCGGGCCAGGGCCCCCACGGAGGGGCCGGGCCAGGGACCCACGGAGGAACCGGGCCAGGGCTACAGACCGTCGAGGCTGTTTCCAGCCCTGAGGGAGGGTCCTTTCTGGAGCTGAGACAAGCGCGCCGCGTCTCCCTCCTCCATGGAAGAAACTTCCTACTTAAGGTAAGATGAAGACCCCCGTCTGGGGAGTAAAGTTATGCAAATGGGGCCTTTGATCTGAGCCTGAAGAATGTAGAGCTCAAAGTCAAAAAGGACTGTTCGGAGAGAGGTTTTTTCGTGCTGAAAACTGTTTTCTAGTAGCGTGAATGAAAATAATGTATTAAAACAATATTAAACGAATCAAACTCAAAGTAAACTATTGCCCAATGGCGGGTGGAGTTTTTTTTACTTCAGCAAGTTTTTTTATGTGTAGCTGATTGAAAATATTTTTGATTCCATTTAATTTTCATTTCGTTCCACAGCATGTGCTCAACCAAACTGTGTGTTACTCAATAATTGAAGGGTTGTTTTATCTTTACAAGAATAAGCCGATCTGTGCATACAGACGCTCGTCTTTTACTTAGTATAAAAAATCTCCGTTCTTCACTGCAAATTGTTTTTTTATTAAATTTAGTATAATCATCACCTCGGCCCCTACCGATAAGATGGGTAAGCCGTACTCCGTCAAGCTCCCTCGAAAAATACCAATGAAAATATTGAGACTATATCGAACTGGAGAAACTTTTCTGTTTCGATTTTGTGGTGAAATTTCCGGGCGAGGGGAAATCAAGAAACATATATTTTTGAAAATTGACTTACCGACACCTTCAAGCCGAGATAAAAAGGATAATAATAAAATAAATGAAATGAGCTTGTAACTAAAAGTTTTCTATCCTGACGCTGAGCGACGACGGATCGAAATTAAGGCAGACAAGTACAAGATATCTTGTATGGAGCTCTGCTATCACTGATAACGTCAACCATACAAAAATTGGAGGGAGGTTAAAAGAAGAGCGGCCTCGATAAATGCGAGCCATGTTACGAGGGTGAGAAGCATCATTTATTCGGACTTCGCTTAGCTACAGAAAGACACCGTGTGCTATTCTGGGACGAATTGTGGTGTATCTCGATAGTGTTTTACAGACTGGACAGCACGGCGAGGCAGAAGTGAGGGATGTTCAACACAGGATCTGATTCTCATCCGTATGAGAATTTTCCTCCTCACGCATACTCGTACATTATGTAGTGAAAATTATGATAGCACACTTTTGAACTTGTTTGGAAATGAATTAATACTGCTCCAAAGGTTATGAAATTTTCACTGAATAGGGATAATTTAACCAGATTTCAATATTGAATCAAAATTTTCATTTGAGATTATTTTTCAAAAAGTAATTAGGCAAATCGTGAACTTATACGTAATATTGGTTGGAAATAAAGATAACACTGAATATTAAAATTTCATCTTCCAAAGCAGAAACAGTAATTTGAGCGATGAACTCTAGTTTCTCATACTTACATGTATTCCCTGTTGATTGAAGCACATCAACAACACGGTTATTCATTGAATTGATCATATTTGACAGCCTGTACTTGGTATTTTCCCCCAACGTTCTTTTATGGCATTCCATAGCGTTTCTTTATCCTCAAATCGTTTTCCATTAGCATAAATCTGCCGTGATAAAATACTCCATAGGTTCTCGATAGAATTGAGGTCGGGAGACTTTGCAGGCCAACTCAAGATTTCGATATTGTTATCATTAAGCCAATTGGTATTGTTATCGTTAAGCGTTGCAGTGTGGATGGCTGAGTTATCTTGCTGGGAGATGACATGTTGTGAATGATGTTCAACCACAAACGGAAGAAGACTTGTTTCTAAGACTTCGGGATACTTCTGTGCGTTTTGCGTACCTTCCATTCTCACTAAAATCGCCGTTCCGTTGATGGGAAAAGCTCCCCACATCATGAAAAATCTTCCCCCAAAAGGCCGCTTGCTGAAGATTTGATCTTCCGTTCTCAAGTCGTGCCAGTAGTACTGAGAACCATCAGGTCTATCGAAATTGATTTTTTTTATTGAAAAAATTATTTCAGACCAATTTCTAATGTTCCACTGCACTTTCTCCCGCACCCACTTCTCTCTCTCTCAAGCTTATTTAACTTTGTAAGTGCTTGCACAGTCGTACGCTTCTTGTACACTAAGTTTTTTGATGAGCCCAAAATTCGTCTTACTCTCCTCGTCGTTTCATTCAGCTCCAAAGATGTCTGTACGCTTTTGGAGCTGTTACCCGTTCGAGAAGCTTCACGTAGCAGCCTTCGGCAACTGGTCGGACTTTGGTTCGGGGAAAGCCCACTTGATATCTGCTGCCCATGTATGAAAAAAAGAAAAATCATGATCTATATAAAAGGGGGAAATAAANGTTAAAAAAGAAGTCAACACAAAATCGGAAGAAAACCCCACATAATTGTTGTTATTCGAGAACTTCTGTCCAATGGACACGACGTATGAAAAAAAGAAAAGTCATGATCTATAAAAAGGGGGAAAATAAACGCTGTGGTAAATTAAAGGTTCATTAAATTGGGTTAGTACACTTATTTTTTACACAGACTAAAGGAGTCCACTATGTTAACAAAAAATTAGGCAGGGGACATTCCAGCAGTCAGATGGNAGAGAACTAGCATTTGATGTGTTCCCCTGAAAGGAAATTTGGTAAAAAGTTGAACTGATGTCAACGTCAAATGTTCATTTAGCATTGGTACTACTAATAGTTCTGGTAATAGTAATAGTTTTAGTAATAGTTATAGTAATGGCAACAGTAATAGTTTTGGTAATAGTTATAGTAATGGCAATAATTATTAGTTTTGGTTTTGTTAATAGTTATAGTTATAGTTATAGTTTTTTAATGGTAATAGTTATAGTTATAGTTTTTTAATGGTAATAGTTATAGTTATAGTTTTATTAATGGTAATGGTTATAGTTATAGTTTTATTAATGGTAATAGTTATAGTTATAGTTTTATTAATGGTAATAGTTACAGTTATAGTTTTATTAATGGTAATGGTTGTACAGTTAATAAGTTCAAGTTCACACGTTACTAATCTTAAATTAAATAGTTGTTATAGTTGATAAAGTAAGGGCTGCCTTCGCACTTAAAGAGTATAACCAGTCTATGGAAAGTTGGTCAGCAAAGAACCCTTACGCCGCCGACTCACCTCCATGAACCTCAGTGCACGGGAGCAGGTAGACGACGAGCTGCAGGTGGAGAAGCAGAGGCAGCAGGTGGAGTTAGCCGCACATGGTGTGGCACGGCATCGGGCGAGAAGTGGGATTTGAAAAGGCGGACGCGAAGTCTCCGTAGAGTAGGCGCAGTGTTGTTCTCTTTTACGCGCCAGTGACCAAGTTATCCCGTCTTCGTGCGCCCGGCGAATCACGCACGTGCAACTGGAGTGAGGATGTACTGGAACTGAACTGTTGATTAGTGGATGAGTGGCTCCCAGGCCATATCGAACGAGGCTTCGAATTCTCCTGGTTACCGCACAAGAAAACAGGACAAGATTTGGCAGCAATAAAAAATCCCATGCTGACAACTCCTGAACTGGTTAATCAAATGAAGGCCTAGCCCTTTCTTATATTAACTCTAAATTATCTGTATATACATTTAATTAGATACACAATATTCATCAGTTAAACGGAAAAAAACGATTTTTCCAAAGATATTGTACTAGAGAATTTCAGCACAAACCAGTAAATCAGAATCAGCTATTTCAGATACACTAGCATTTTAAAAGGGTAAACAGTCATTCATTTCTATTTCAGGACTAAAAGAAATGAAAGCATGTCGACAATTCAGCGAAACTGAAAAGTCAGTTTTTTCTGATCAGGATAAGATTCCACCGTAACAAGTTAGTTCCTGAAACATCAGTCATTTTTTAAAATCAAATACCGTTCTAAATTGGATCAAGCTAATCGAGGGAAGCGTGATCACTTGTGATCCAGCGGTTATCAGTGCAATCGCATAACTTAAGGGTGCCCGCACACCAAAAGCTTTAAAGCGAGAAGATGGCATGCGAGAATGCAAGAGTGGCTTGAGAACACGGTAATGCATTCAAGTGCACACACCAAAAGCGTGCATGCGCGAGATTGCAAGCGTGCTGAAGATTGTCTTTCAGTCTTTCATGCACTCTCGCTTGCCTGTACTCTCGCTTTAACGCTTTTGGTGTGCGGGCACCCCAACGAGAATTCAATGTCCTGAACTACAGCGTAGTAGATATTCATTTTAATCCTTTATAATTGGAATGACGTAAGGAATCGAGCAATTTGATGAATTTTCGTAGCATATTCCATAATCTAGTTTATTAGCTGCTATTAATTCAGGGGTAATATGAGGCATGGAGAACGATCGACGTCCGTGGCTGCAATCTTATCGGACAGACGTCATACCTTGTGGATTATTCAAAGGTTTTCACGACTCAGTCTCTGAATATAAATACTGTACCGAAGAACTGTAAGGCGCTAGAAGTTGTTGTGTGGCGTCAGTTTACACTACGTGAGAGCACATATGATAATAGTTCGAACTTATATGTTGCAGATTAATTTTGTAATTTCTTTCGATTCAATAAATGAAAAGCTGAATTTACCTGCAAATCAAAGTTCTGCGAATGGGATCTGTAAGTGAAAATTTCATTTTAATTAGACAATTTGCTCAGTTGAATTCGCTTAGCCTACGCAAATAATGCGCTAGTGGACTACATAGCACGTCCACAGTAACATAGCACGAATATGGTAATGGGAAATCCGTGCAACAAATACGATCAAAGGGCTAGAAATATATTTTATCCGTTGAACCAAAAAGTACGATACAAAAACCAAATTCAGGTCACTTTTGTGGTCAGTTGTTATACGAAGGTAACCGGCAAACAGATTTGCTGAAAAACAAAAGTATACTCAAAACTTCTTGTGTTAAATGTGTTTGTCACTAATTACAATCAAACAACGAATTCTGTCTATGTAAGTTGTAATTTCGAAAACAATTAAGAACATTCCTGCATAAATTGGAATACTCCAAGGAAAATGGAAACATTCCATACCAAGTTAGAGTAATTTACAATGATAAGAAATATTCCACAGTAAGTAAAGTATGTGTAACAGAATGGACAAAGGAAACAATTTTCACCGAGTAAAATCCTGACGGGAACTTCACAAATCCCACTCGGTTGCTTGTGTCCCTCAGCGCCAGGACAGCTGGTTGTGTCAGTCGGGCAGCTGGTGTGCATTGGGGACTGGGCGCTCCTCCCGTCTGTCAGAGCTCCCGTCTGGTGACACGCCGACGGTAGCGGGCTCGGGTAAATTTTGATCTCTGTTTCCATGGTGGAGGGTATGCTATAGCAGAATCCAAATTAATCCGAAGCACATTTATTAAACCTTGTTTAAATTCCCGAGTGCAGCACGGAAACTTAAAATACAAAAATGCAGTTCTTTCGAGACAACTTTGGAAAAACTTTTCTCTGCGGTATCATCGCTGTGTTGTTTCTCATAAAGTGGACCCAAGTTAAGGAAATCGAAGTGGTGGATTTCTCCCTGCTGGACATCCCTCGGAAATGCACACGTACGCTCTCAGGTAAGAAATTTTAAAACTTGGCTAAGTTTCTCGAAAAGCAACAAAATGCCGAAAAAATAAATAAAAACTTTGTGCCCTCAACGTCTTTCCAGTAGGTTTTTTACTCATTTATTTTACGTTGCGATTCAGTTATGCTTCTGAATTTCTCTAGAAGTTTCAGATCAGGTCCTCCAGAATATTGGCTTGTAGTGGAATGCCGTTTAATAATTGACGGTGCATCTTTTTCACTCCAGATATTCCCGCCTCCAGGAGGGTCTCTTCCTTTAAACTTGACATCCCTCCGACAAGTGAAGGTACTCGGATTGCTTAAGACGCATTACTTGTCATTGAAATGTGGCTTATAAGTTTTTTACCTGACACACACATTGTATTAGAATGATTTGATTGCGGATCGTCTAAGAGTTGCATGACGTATCAAATCAACGATTATCGATTCTAACAATTGTAGTTTCTTATAAAAATACATACGACATATTTCCCCCAGCGGGACTTCCGATCACTATAACTGACTCGCAAAACCTAGTGCTTGCTCTCTTTGATAAATACACACAATACGTGTACAGGTGCAGCTTTTGGAGTTTGTAATTTTTCAGTTTGGTTACTGTTCGAAAATTAGCCTCGATTGTCCAAGCTCAAATTCATTCGTGGAACAACGCATCAAATCGCCATGGAAACAATTTGATTGAAGTGCTGTATTTAAATCACAATCAAATGTCGTGTTAGTGCTGAACCAGTGAAAGTTTGATTTGTAGTCGTAGGATTCAGGCAGTACTTGCTACCATCATTTATTCTTTTATAATAGTAATTTGTAAAAAAAAATCGAGCAAATTTTCCCGAACGTCCTTTTTGAATGAAGTGGAAAGAAATTTGCTTTGTAAATTATTTATTATTTTCAATTGAATATTTTTACCGTTTTTTGACAAGCCTTTTCGCTCCTTTTCAGGCTTTTTAATGGATGTTGGTATCTTTGTAGTGCTGTTCGCACCTTCAAATTTTTTCTCAAATGTTTACCTGTGCATTTCATACACTTTTTTGGCTTTTAAGTCCCTCTTTAATCATACTCAAGTCTTACCGTTTTAACGTTTGCCAGGCTCTTCTAATGCCTTTTTCTTGTTTTACTGAAGATGATTGGACAAACCAGTCTCATAGAAGCGAACCGGAGTGCTCCATGGTGGGAAACTTAGGGATCCCGCGCAGCTGGCCATGGATGGCTGCCCTGCTGAGAGACGGAGACTCAGCTCCATGTTGCAGCGCGGTCCTGTTCACCAGCCGCCACGTGCTGACCGCAGCCCACTGTGTGGACGCGTGCGGAGGGTTAGTAGTTGTAGTATTCCAGGGGCTAGAGGAGCTACTCCGTGCTTTCTGTGCCAACCCATGAAGTACTAGGCGGTGGAAGTATCAGAACTCACCTAATCGATGTAAATAATTCATACACGAAGTTTTCGGTTTCTACGTTGGTTTGCTATGTTGCTGTTGATTTCTAATTCGTTTCAGCAACTCCGCATCTCTCACGATCCGCTTCCATCGGTACGACGACACCACTGACGAGTTCAGACATCAGGACTACGCTGTGCAGTCGGTGACGAAGCACGAAGATTTCATAAATACAGACAGAGGCAAACATGACATCACCATCTTGAAGTTAGAAAAGAATGTCTGTTGCGACGACTACGTCCAGGCTGCATCTTTGACTCATACCGACGAACCCTGTCAAAAAGAACACGGGTTTTTATCCAGGTAAACTAGTATAGCGACAACTAAGTGACTGTAAAGATTTAAAATGAAATTTTAAAGTAACATGAAAGTTTTCAGCAGCCACTTTCCTTCTCTGCTGATGGGTCTCGTACAAGCAGTTGTTTCATCAAGCTTGCAAACAGTCACTTTAGTTAAAATCGCCGTAGTTTAGAATCATAGCAAAATATACACTCAAAAATGCCTTGACACACATGGTTGTTTCAACCTTAACTCATCAGCTCAGAGCTGTAACGGTCGGCGATGTGTGAGGTTGTTCGTGGGCTTGCCATTCCATGCAAAATGAGTGCTTCGAGTTGTTAAATGAGTAGTTAAAGTAATTAAATGTTAAACCTAATTCATCAATAAAGTGAAAGTGACACTTAATTAACAAATAGAACCTTCAACGAAGGGTTATGTGTATACTTACTGTAATATTTATGTGCATTCTCAGTCTACCAGAAGCACTGATTGGAAGTTAGAATAACAGAATAATTAAATTAGAGAATGATATCACAAATAGAATAATTCAAACTTTCAATGACGTATTGTCGATTTACGACTGCAGTCTCAGAGTTGGTAGAGATATACATGCAAATGTTACTACTCGAGGAGGTCAAAGGGCTACTAGCTCAAATACGCCGAGTAGCTTAGAAACCTCCTGCAGAATAACATAGTTGAGAAATCAGTTTGTTTTTTCTACGCACTGCTGCTGTAGATAGTACTCTGTCTACTGCTTGAACTCCTGGGCTGACATCGAAATGTTTTTAGAATTATCCCGTTGAAAACAGATAAAGATTTTAGCTTCATTTTTTAAAGAAAAATTTGAACGAAAATCCGGCAAAAAATCGTATACATCCCAAATTGTGAAATATCGTAATTCATTAACGAAAGACGACAGCCACTCCTTTATTTCTCAGAGTGTATTTGAGCCTAATTTTTTTCTCACAACTTTAATTCATGCTCAACTTTCATGCTTTAGCAGCGAAGCCCCTAATTTTACTTTATTTGTGTAATTGAAATGCATGATGGAAAAATATGCTCACATCGACCACTCAGGAACAAAAAATGGAAAACAAGTTTTTATGCAACAGCTGCTCTGAAGTATCCAGATCGTCGAAGGTATGAGGTCCATCTTTTCTGAAAACTTCCCGTCTTAAAACAAGGTTCATTTTATTTTCACCCACCCACCTTCTAAACCAAGTTCTTCATCTATCTAGAAACTGGAGAACTCCTGTGGCGTACATTTTTGTCTTCCTCTTTTCATCCGTCAAAGAAAGCTAAAACCACATCTTTTAGAAACATTTCCTATCATGAACTATTTCGTGAAGAATCAAAATGTCTCTATACGTCGTGTGACAAAGTTGTTATGCACATAAGAGTCATAAGAAGGCATCAAATTTTGTCAGCGTTTTGTTCCATAAACTCATCGTAGAGTTTCTGAACTATAACAAAATTAAATAAAAAACGAACTCTTGTGTATTATTCTACGCATCATCTACATCAAACACAGAATTTCTATTTGTCGCTTCATATAGTTACCGAATTTCACTTACGCACCTTACTTCTGGAGTGCCCACACCGCCCCCAGCCTACGGAGGCACCAGAGCGTCCCGACTGGAGGAGGTCCCAGTCCGAGTGTGGAGCAGTGAGGAGTGCCGTGCTGTCGTCGACTCTGAAACACATCATTCCTTCTTGGATCATTCGTTCAGTTCTGGAAAAAATAATTGTCGAAAATGCGCTAAAGAAGGATGAATATTTATGCGAATGGTTGAAGTGCGTGTTAGTATTCTGAGGTGCTAATGTATATTATATCAATGATGATTTAAATATGATTATATGAAATGGATTCTTTAAGCCTGTGTCCCTGAAATAAATTTTCCCATTTAAAAATATTAACGATTTCCTAGAGCTATTGTAATACTACGGTTTTTAGAAACTCCATATTTAACATTTCAGAAGAAGTTGATGTGAAAAGTTGTGTATGAATGTTTCTGACTTCTTGGTTTTCTGGACGCAAAACACAGATATGATCTTTGTATGAATTTCCCGTAAAAGACAACAAAATGGCCCTAGTCTTGTAAACGAAAAAGACAATGCTGCATAATTAAGACTATTTGATTTAACATTTACGTTTTCACGGTCTTCATTAGTTTCCATACTGTGAAAGTAATAGCCTCTTTCTTCTTTGTTCATATTTTGTCTTCTAATATCATCTAGACTAATGACACTTTCAAGATAAATTTTCTGTTCCTCCTCATTCCTGTCGGCTCTTCTTTCACTGTCTCGATTTTGCACGTGAGCAAAATATACGTTTCTTTATTTTTTACACCTGTTCTTTTATCTTTGCCCTAACTAGGGCTACATCTTCCATAAGAACATTTTCTTGCGCTACCACGTTTTCATTTTCTTGTTGAAAAATCAGGAACCGCAAACAAATGTTTGCAAGTGCACGGGCACTCCTACCGCCCAGTTACACTTTACTGCCCAGCTGCCTAGCAGCTGACCAGCTCAACTGCTCCTCAGTCAAACTAAGCTCGAGCTTGCGCTGAGCCCCAAAAGTGGCACCTAGCATCAGGGTCTCTAATCAAACCCTCTCAACCGTTTCCCTCACCTCTCCAGGGCGCGGTACTTACTACCGGTGAGCTCACAATGCCCATCAGTTCACGAGACTCCACAGTCTGTCGCTGCAGCCCACAACACGCAAAAATAGTTTATATTATTTGAGCACGCAATAGGCTAAAGCTAGAGTCATACACCAGCGCCTCTTACTCTCCCGTCTGCTCCAGCACTGTCCCAGCCACCTATGACCAAGCTCGCGAAGAATTACCCTAAGCCGCAGCTTTTCCTAAACTCTACACCACAAAATGCATAATCCCTGTTACGGTTTAGATTGTTTGATTTTTCCTTAGCTCTTAAAACTCTCCGTCTTTGTCGCTCAATTTAATGCTGTTTTCGAGTTTCATCTGTCCACATCGTATGGATCCAGTCGAATTTACCTTGTTAAAATTTATTTACTTCTAAAGTTTTTAACTGGTAAGAAAAACTGTTGTTGATGTAGTAAAGCCGTACTCTAGTTACTAATGTTGTAGTGATTCTGAACAGTTTACTTAAAGCCGAATGAAAAGAAAATGTAGAAATCAGGTGATATATATGTACACACTGTGAAGGTCTTAATATACACCACTAAAATTATAACAAGGGATGATCGCATACTAGTCGGTAAAATATATTTGAAAGCCCCTATACTGTAGTTGGCTCGTTAACTAGTATGGAACGAACAGAAAATTCTAAAAAACTCGAATCCATTCTTTGGAAATCTTTTACTGTTTTAATTGCTGTTCAACGAAAGGCAAAACATTGTGCTAAAAATACATATTAAAATTTGAAACAAAGAAAAAAGCAACAAAGGGGAAGAAACATATCAGCATGATGGGGAAATAAACTGATCTATTTTCGTCGTGTAAATGGTGTCACCCATTATATGCGTCGAAAAATTTAGAGTTAGAATAATGTTAACTGTAGGGTATGTACAGTTCCAGAATTGCGCCATGCTTATGAACATTGCTAAAACAAATTTGGTTTTCAGCAACTTTGATTTTAGGTAAATGTATACTAACTCCTTTTTGTTTTTTTACCCCAATCTTTCTTCTGCACATTCAGAAGGTTAGTTTATTTAGCTAAAGAATGATTTCTTAAGTGAATTAAAAATGAACTTTGTTGCGATTAATTTTTTGGAATTTTTCTGCGTAAAAAATGTATTTTTTCATGAACTAAAAGTAGGTTCATTAGAATGAAGGTGGTACAAAGAAATGGAAAAAAAATTGGTGAAATTCAAACTACGTTAACTTTTCACATGTTGGGTGTGTGTTGTTACTTTCACAAGTGTGCGGGGCTGGTCTCAAAAAGCTCTATTGATCGCTTTGCAGTCTTAGGGCCACCCATTACCATTATTGAAAGGTTAATTACGTCGAATCTGTGAGAAAACCTAGTAGTGGTGAAATTTGACCACAAAGTTCGAATGTGTAGTTTAATGCAGGTTCAGGGGTAAAATTAGCGTTTCTTTCACACCACATTTATTTAAACACAACAAACAGGGAGCACAAGATTAGTTTAATTATTGATACCAGAAGAGACCATGGTCCTCGGGAACGCGCTAAATCATAAGGGTTCAGTGTAGTATACGAGGAGCTAATACTAATGTAAACAGAAAGGAAAAATTACCAGAGCCTATTTCATCTACAAAGTTTAAAAGAATCAGGGATTACAAAATTTAGTTCATGACTTTAGCTTAGTAATGACATGAGCTAATGCCAGAAAAGGCAAACAGTGGCACGCGCCTCAGCCCCAAAGCTCAAGTAGCCTTGATCCAATTTTGCATCACTACTGAGCTCCAGGTCTCTGGTACCGCAGAAGATCTCACTGCGTCCCGAGAACCACAGCGGTCAGAATAGAATCTCCGACATAAACGTTGTTAACGGTCATGCAACGGAGAAATTTTTCAGTGTGGCTTTGCTGATGTTTCAATGAATACAGTGAAGATACTGGACGACTTTTAAGTAGATGTCGGGGTACTTTATTTGGTTATGTTTCTTCATTGTTACATATTTTTCTTCTCTTCCCCTCAAGGGGTACGCTGGGGGGCCGATGCAGGGGCGCACCCCCTCAAGAGAGAGGAGGTGGTCGGGATTGTGTCGTTTGGTAGCAGAGAGTACCCCTAATCGCCTATGTTCTAAGTGAAAGTTTTCAAATATCTGCACTGATAGATCAAAATATCAAAATTCTCAAAAATCTCATATTCTTAATAAATGACGCCGCTCAGATTCACTGATAACGACTGATCGTGGAGATATACATTACTATGCAATCAAAAAATATGCATCAAATCATATTCCAACTTTCTAGGTGATAACGTCATAACTTCATATGCGTTTCTTGTAATTTCTTGTTTTTTACCCATCTTTTTCGACTGTGGTTTTGCAATATTAAGAAAAAATCTGTTTTTCCGAACTAGAATGTCAGAAAATGTGCTACAGAAAAGTTCATGACAATCCTGACATATCTAATGCCCTCACTAGGGGATTTCGAAGGTGATAAGAGAAAGTCACATCCAATGGGCTTCAACGAAGAAATTCTAGAGTCCCGCGCAGCTGGCCATGGATGGCTGCCCTTCTGAGAGTTGGTGATGTTGCGTTATGGGTGATAGGAGTTGTATTGGAGGTGCGTAAGGTAACGTACTCGGCTGCAATAATATGTATGGTAAGGCTCGTATTGTACTGCAATAATAACGTGCTGCATTAGTAACGTGTTGCAATAATCATGTGCTGCAACAAACGAGTAGTGTGCTGCAATAATAATACGCTGCATTAGTAACGTGCTGCATTAGTAACGTGCTGCAATAATAATGTGCTGCATTAGTAACGTGCTGCAACAAACAAGTAACGTGCTGCAATAATAATGTGCTCTCTTAGTAACGTGCTACATTAGTAATGTGCTGCATTAGTAACGTGCTGCAACAAACAAGTAACGTACTGCATTAGTAACGAGCTGTAGCAAACAAGTAACGTGCTTCAATAATAACGTGCTACATTAGTAACGTGTTGTATTAGTAACGTGCCGTAACAAACAAATAATGTGCTGCAATAATAACGTACTGCATTAGTAACGTGCTGCAATAATATAGTTTGATTGGATAAGGTTCGAGCATTGTACAGACTCAAATTCTGACGTGAAATAGTGCATCAAAATGCCAATTGAATCATTTAATTAATTGAAGTGCATCATATTAGAAATCGTGTTCAAATCGTGTTCCACAGCATGGACAACTGGTTTGCACCCTAGCACTGCCCAGAGGTTTTTTGTTCTTGGGTACAGTATTTATCGTAAGTGACAAAGTTGTACGTACGTGTGTGTGTGTGGGTGTGTGTGTGTGAGGACAGCTGATAACAGCCATGAGACACGATAAGAAAAACAAACACGAAAATCGAAGGCCGTCCAGCCTAATTATGACGCTGAATTCATGATAATTACCATCGATTATGGTGAATGTTATGGAAATTCATCAAATTGTTGGATTACATATGTCCCTCTGACATTGCAAAATTAGATGCAATTCTACTCCTACTGAGCTAAAGACATCGAACTGTTATCAGGCGGTGTGATTGCAGAGATAATCAGAAGCTCGATGGTACTCATAGATCACTACATAAACTTTTAGTTTTCTGGAGCGGAATTTTAAGTTATTTGAGTAGCTGAAGACTTCAAACGTTTTGGCCCAATAATTCGAATACTTCTAGAAGGATGAATTGAGCGCTTCATGTGTTGATTGGTTATTTAATTTATGCCTGGCTTGACCGAGGTTATTTGATCCATGAAACGGTCGCGACGGCTACGCATTTATCAAGATTTCAAGGTACTACCGATTAAAAAAGTTATTTTTCTTCCTCTGGACTTTTTTAAGCACCTTTTATTTGATACGTGCCAAAATATATACATATTAGAGTTCAATGGCACATTCATACCTCACAGTACTTGGAGGAAAGTCACAAAACAATTTTAGGATGAATACACTATAATATACATATTGCTATTCTTTGCAACGGTATGTTCACTTCTCTATTCGTTCATACATGTACGAGGTAAAATACAAGTTTTAATCATAAAACTTTGTTCTGACAGCAGCTATCAAGCTGTCGTCCTTTTTACTCATAAACCTTAGAATTTTGAACATTTCTTTCAGGTATGTTTTGACCAATGAGACGTTATGGCGTTGTATACTATTCATGCTGTGACCACATGTTCCTCTCTTAGAAACAGTAAAATCAGGGTTATGCCTCTTGGCATAATGTATTTGGTTTATTTGCCGAATATAAAGGACTATCAAAAATAAAATATAAATATTTCAGGATTCTCCCAACAACAGTATATCTCTGCGCTGCGAAAAATTAAGAAAAAATGTACACAATAACAACATATATTATATACCCTGTGTTAAGTACATCCTGCGTATATGAAGAGGCCAAA
>VOMN01102482.1:0-11713 GCA_014899125.1 Orchestia grillus
TAACACTTATCACGTGCACTACAGGAGTCGTGAGAAATAGAGAAATGTTTCGGAAAAGCAATCATTGAAAATATTTTCTTAGACTACAACTTTCACAATGGGTAAATTTACCGAGGAACTTTAAACGATGATACTCAGTAGGTTTCCCACTCTCATTCTTTACATTTCGAAATCGTCACACTTACCACGTGCGTTCGCAGAGCAGGGTGGTTCAGTGCTCCGCTACTCGCGGATTGTAAATGGCAACTGAGTAGAGATAGGGGTTTTTATAAGAAAAAATTAAGTTGCGAGTAGCAACCCCAAAAAATCAAAAGCAATGGCTCAGCCGGCAGTCGTTGAAGGAGACAGTACTCCCAAAATTTGAGTATCATAAATGATATTTTTTGTTCCATCCATAAAATCACGAATGAACTATAGGAGTACTGTAATTACACCATGTTCCGTCCAGACCCCGCAGTTAGAGCTCTCTACGTAAGGGATCAAAAATGGGGCAGGAATGCACCCACAAACGTTAAGCCGTACTTTTCCACGGCTTTCATTAACGCTGTAGCAGCAAATTATTGTTCATTACTGTATTCGATTATTTTACAACAGCGTGCTGACAGACGTACAATTTACCGATATAGTATCAGTGACACAGTGACAGTTAGCTCTCTGGCATTGGAAGGGAATGGGTGTTGGTGGCGCATCCGACCAAATTTTTCCGGGACAGTGCGCAGAGTGAGCCAGACAGAAGCTGCGTGCACAGCTGCAAAGCGACTCCCTAAATACTTTTTCCATTTTTACCCTCCATATGGATCATGTACAACTGCAACCTTAGAAAATATCGTATACAGACAACTCTTCCTACAACCCCACTTTTATACTGGTTCACTGACCAAGCTTTCGTCATAAATAGGTATGAATTTGCACTATCTCATACCTCCTCTGCTCTCTGGCAGGTTTGATTATCGCCACTCCACATAGGTATATTTTCAACCCAAGATCACACACAATTTCAAATATTTTTTTACTGCCACCGGTAAATTAAATTCTACCCAAACCAGATCGTTCCTCGACCTGTGGACTACAATGTATATGGTACTCGTGAAGAGGTAATCTCACGATCAAGAAAAACCCACAGAAGCTGGAGGAGGAGATTCATGGAAAACTTCGCTCTTTGTGATTTTGCAATACTTTAAAAAACCAGTAAAAAGCTGATTCTTGGTAGTACTTAAGTAGAGCTGTTTCAGAGCGTTTAATGTTATGAGCAGCGGTAGCAGCGTAGTCAAAGTACTGGTAGCAGTTTCGCAATTTTTAAAAGTTAACGCTAGTAGCGGTTTCAACTAGCCAAGGTAGCAGACGTAGCGGTAGCGCTTCCAAAAAATTTCTAGCGACGCCCCCTCTGAGTGCTTATCCTCTCCCCATTCCTTATTTACATTTGAAAGCTTTGGAGTAGATAAGGCGCATTATTTTTGCCGATGAAAAACAAAATGTTGAGATCTGGTTATGAGGGAGGGTGTTTTTCTTTGCTTACGAGTATTACGCTATTTGGCTGGATCAGAGTACAGAGAAAACAAGTAGTGCCAAACAAGCAGGGTGACAAAGCCACCTCTTGAGAATTTCTGGTCTTAACGTACGTCACCAAAATCATCGGTTGTAGAGCTGCCAGAGTGCGAGATAATCGTGAAAATCATGTTGCCCGAGACTGCCGGCGTATTTTTTTGCCCCATAGCATTATCAGTTGAAATATTCTTGATATGAAAATGCTATTAAAACGCAAGCCTTAGTGTGCAACATTTAATTATTACACAAGAACATCCTATCAAGCTATACATGCGTGCGGATAATTTTTTTGGGGAGCATTTTTACAAGATATTGCTGTTTTTAATATACATAGCGTTACAATGTATTTTAAAAATGAGAGGTTCAAACTTCGACAGTAGGCAGGAAAGGGGAAAAAACACTTCCCCTCAGTCCTATTTGATGTTCCAAGCATAGAGCTAGAATGTAGCAAGGTTTACTTTGGGCCGTTGATAACCGAAAGCTAGTCGTAGGAGGGTTGTGTGTTAGATCAGCAGTCAGACACCTTTTAATTACTAGCGGGGAGCACAACTGGAGCTGGCCGGCTGAGCTAGATAGTTGGGTCAGAGCGGGAACATAAACTGAACAAAGACTAAGTTTCTTATTATATTCCTCGAATTCTTTTTCACTGTCTCTTCGTTACGTTCGTGTACTATAGTTCGTTATTTTTTGGTAGTCCTGTGTAAACTTTTTCCAAATTTATTGTACTTCAGACAAATTAGTGCTAAAACGTTGATGAAAGTGATATTCGGAATAAAATAAAATCTTAATTCTTTGATGTAATTGTCGAAATAACTAAAATTTTTACGCACTTTGAAACAGTTGGCCATCTAGTATCGACTTATTATTCAGTTATCGAATTGGTTCCACTCTCGCACAAAAACTTCATCATTAGACCTTATTATCCAAATTATCAACTGAGAGGCTTCTTTAGCACGACAATTACGTTAAAAAGTCTTTTGCTAATTTCAAACGGATGTTTATCTTAATTAACTTTCCTTTCTCAATCTCACTGACTGAAGAATTTAACTCTACCTTGATTTCATCTAATTTTCTTAAACTAACTTCCCTGAAGTGCAAACACAGTTGCGTCAAGGCTCAAGCGAGGGAAATTAGCGAAATTAAGATGCTTTAATAATTAAATCAAATATGTGATTAGAGATTTTGAGGATGGATTTTCCAAACTTAACCCTTTGACGACTGACGGTACCTCCAATTACCACCCTTATTTTTCCCTCATTACGAGCAAACTATGTTGCTGAAGCGACGTCTGTTGGTAACTCCAGTTACCGGCCCCCATTGGGGGGCCCCCTTGAAGCTTTGAGCATATTTTAAAGTTTAGAGGATCAGCACTACACCTTACAAGTAATACCACAAAATATAACGAAAAAATTACTATTATAAATGTATCTCGGCGTCAAAGGGTTAAGTTCTAATGGATGTAATTTTTTCTTGTATCTCCTGCTGAAACGGACGCTGTCTTTGGTACAGTGTTTCGGACTTTCACCACTTTTAAGTGATTCATTCTCTCCTGGAAATGAGCCCCAACTTCTAAACTTGGTCTGGCAATAGCAGTCTTCTTGTGCAGAACCCACCTCAACGAGAGAAGATTGCGTCCGCGTTTCCAGAGCAATCGCACTTGCATGTGAACCTTCTCGTTTGCGGGCTAGCAGTCATCCTCTACCTCTGCCCCCAATAATTTTATACTTTCAGCTCGCGTTAACGCAACACAACGTCCGTACTTGGTCCGCCAATAGCAGGCTGCTAGCGCTGAACGCGCTTCATCGAGAGAAGACTGCGTCCAAATTTCCAGAGCAATCGCGGTTGAACGTAGAGCTTTTCCGCGGCTGATCAGTAGCTCTGGTCATCCTCAAACTATTCTGTTTAAATTGTGGTGAAGGCCAATCTTTGGATAAATTGTTCGTAGTCTTATGGTAGAGTTCAAATGTTCAACGTTCGAAGTTAGTTGTTAATTTCCAACATTGAACGGTCATAGTCAGGAGTTTCAGCACTGGTGGCCTGGTGCTTTATACTAAACATGATTTACATATTTAATCATTTTTCCAATTAATCTTAAAGTACGGTTGAATGGTAAATTCATACGCAAGTGACACTGCGTGGGTGGAAAATCCCCACAAAGGACACGCAAAATAAACTCCTTTTCACGAATACCAAATACTTTTAAAACTCCTTAGTTTTACAGACGCTTAGATTTAAAATTTAACTTTGATACCCAGTTTGTTACGTTTTCCTTAGTCTAGCATGTAAATTTCAAATTAAAGGGTACATTTTAATACAGTAACACTCGATTGCTTAGTGCTTACGGATCACTTCGCGCTGCGACACTATGTTGGCACTGTGGTACATTAGTCAAATGATGAAGTAACGGATATGCATAGGGCTTACGGTGCAATCACGGCAATGCTTGAGGAGCTGCTAGGTTGTAACAAGAGCGTTTTCCCAATCGAAGTTTGCCCGCACATCGTATGCTTACAAACATACATCGTCATTAACGCGAACAAGGAAGCTCCAACACAAAAAGGAGAGGTTCTGGGCTGCCCATGAAATTCGTGATGCAGTTGAGGACGGCGTGCTGCAATACTTTCATGACAGGTCTCATTCAAGTGTCTGAGTTGCAGCACGCGTCTCAGGAATACCAAACCACGTCGACGTATGCCATGCTCTTAATGATGGCAATTTAGATCCTTACCATTTTCAGAAAGTTCAGGACCTGCTTCGTACAGACTACGTCCCAAATGAACGGTTTGCTTATTGGTGCCTAAGGTAAGAACAGGACTACGAATATTTCTTAAAGCACGTTCTCTTCACCAATGAAGACACTTTTACACGCATCGGAACTTTCAATACGGATAACTTGCGTAACAGGCAAGAGGATATCCCTCACGAAGTGCATCGGTTCGACTACCAACATCGGTTTGGTCTCAATGTTTATCCTGGTATTGTCCTGGTATTGTTGGACCATATCTGACACCATATCCTGTAAATGAACCAAGTTTGTCACGTTTCTAGGGGATGCATTAACTAAAGTGCTTGCGGATGTGCCTCTACATATTCCAACACAATGGATCATCGGCCTATTCTGACAGGAATGCTACGCAATATCTGAATAACACCTTTCCGAACAGGTGGATCGAACGTAATGGATCAGTGGCATGAAATGAAAGATTTTCAAACATGAGTTCTTTTGATTTATTTGCAGCTGCATGAAATCATTAATTTACCAAACGCCTGTAGAGTCCGATTTGGATCTTGTATCAAGGGTAGCGGTTTTAACATTGTAGAAGAACCAATACTTCTGAATTGTATCCAACAACCCATTCGAAAGAGGTAACAGACCTGCATTGACCCATAAGGCAGACATTTCGAATATTTATTGAAAAGTTTTCTCAATGAAATATCCGTTTCTCTGATATTCGTTTCATTTACCATTATGACTCTGACATTTCTCAAAAACGTAATTGATATCAACTGGGTATCAAGATTAAATGATAAACTTCGATGCGTATGGGACACCGTGTATACAGGGTATCCCATAAAAAATGTCTAAAGAATATTAATCATAACTCAAATTCAAGAAAATGTGGTAAAATTAAATTTAACACGCAGGTTCGAACGTATTTTGTTAGTACATTACACTTATTAAATTTCTAAATGACCTTCTTTAGCATTGGTCATCAGAGCCAGACGAAACGTAACTCAGTAAGACGGATTCCGCACTACTTCTACAGTATACAATGCATTCTCAAGGGCATCTTTCATAGTAGCCATACTTGAGTTTCAGTAGAGTATAGCAATGACAGTAGTCTGTTCGATGAACGGAATGATCAAGTCTATTAGACTGATATCTGGTGTCGTGGTCACCCATGTACCACGAATTATAACAGCGACAACCGAGTGACAGCACTCTGAGCGGCAACACTCAGAGCGTGCGAGCGGAGAGTTGCAAATCACTCTAAACAAAACAGCGGGCAAGTGAGGTGCTTTAGGAGACTAAAAAAGTGAGTTTTCTAGGCTGGTAAACTGTTAAGTGCGGTATGATATAACATATTGTATGAACTAACATCTCCCAATTATTACTGTGTATTTTAATCATCGATAGTATAGCGGCGCGCAAAACCTCGATGTTGAAGGAAGACTTGCAAAGATGTGTATATTATTTCATATATGATCCATATATCCGCTGCCATGAAATGAGAGTACGTAAGCGTGACCTAACTTTAAACCCGGGCAACAGTTTTGCCTATGCTAATCACGCTAATCATGTATTTAGTTTGTAACTGGTTTTAGCATAATATTCGTGTAACCTGAATATTCGTGTAATATTTTTGGAACAGTAACAAGGAACATTACCTTTATATATGATCCATATATCTGCTACCAGGAAGTGAGAGCACATAAGCGTGACCTAACTTTAAACCTAGGCACACTGAAAGGATGCTTCATGTTTCATCTGTGGTGAACTAGTCCTGGAATTTGATCTAAAATTCTGTAAGTGGGGCAGTACTTTGTTGAGGTATTTCACTCCGAGCTGAATAGCACACCACTATGACAGTCTAACTTGTAGAGGATTGTTACTGTGCTATGAAGGGCTGCCCAGAAGTGTACAACACCCACACAACCTAACCTCAGACAGCTGACTTATGCCCTCTTAAAAATTGCTACGTGTGTCCTAGTGTCATTTCAAATACTTACATCCAAAAAAACAATGTGCTTCTATGTATTATAGTCGTTACTTTCAAACATTTATTGCCAAGTTAGAGGATAACCGTGTTACGTGTTCAGTAGAACTGCATGTAAAGTGTATATTTAATTTGTAATATAGATTTTAAGTCTGCCTTTTTGTTCGCAGAATCACGACTCAAATGGGTTGAAATGAACATAGTTCACGATCAAGAACCAAGCTTCATTTCCTCCTTCCCTATTGGCTGACCAGCCAATGTCATCTGGACTAGATGGAGGGGACATGTTCTCGTCCCAAAATGTACGTCACTTGCACCACTGCTGTCAAATGCGATGGGTCACCCGTTTTGAGTGAAGAGGTAATTGCCTCCAAAGGTTTCAGAATGCCAAGGTAACACATTTTCTGCCAACTTTTCGGTGAAAGTTGAGTATTCACTTCCACTCCCTCTGGGATGAAAACTAAAGTAGACTTGGATCCATCAGAATCGACTGCGGCCCACGCCATCCAGGAGGCTCGATACGGCGCAAATGGGTACGGCTATCTCCAGGCAACTCTCCTGCATCCTGGGCACAAAGTTCAGCATTATGCGAGGTAAGGATAGCGTCCGTTGTGAAGATCTTCTTGTCAGATTAGAGGAAGGCGGTGTAAACGGCCCGCTAAATCTCGGCCAGAGTCATTTTGCCCCCGTCGTGCTGTTCCTTCTTAAAGCTGCTGATAGTAGTTGTTTGAGTTACTTTTTGTATACACTTAAACCTAAGTCATACTTGAATATCCTCTGTTTAGATGAGCTTAAAAAACCATGATATCTTGCTGTTTTTCTCAAGCGTTTGCGAGGATTTCGCACCACTCTCTTCTCGGTTGCTAACACAACCCATTAAAAGAACCTTTATTAATTCTAATACGTTTTACCGTTGGGTTTTCAATGTCTCACGGCGTGGTGAGGGATGCGAGGAATGTGTGAATTAAACTTCCTTTTTCAAGGGTTGTACTCCCTGGTTACGTGGAATGTCTGCCTGAGCCGACATTCGAACCCTAGTGCTCTCGGCTGCAAGGCCATCAAGCTACCATGTACGCCATGGAGTTTTTTATAAATAAATAAATAATGAAAGAAAAATCGTTTGTTTTGAAATCAGTGACATACTAAGTATATACCTTTCGGGTTTGCAATTCGTAAAATTACAGCCTTAAAATTAAACATAGAAGTCTCGATGGAACTTCTAATTGGGATTTACACGACAACTATCTTAATATTACAGGTGGAAGTCGCGTTTTAAAATTTCTGATCGTGATTTTAAATTTGCTCTTAATCACGAAAAGCGAAGCGCGATAATATCTCTTAATATAGTAATTACAGTGCAAAGATGGCATATTGTAACCTACTTTATTTTACACATACGATAAATTGCAAAATTATAACAAAATTCGAATTTATTCACAATTTTACAAAGTGAAAAGGTAAATCAATAAAAAAAGATAAAGAACGACCACAACGTTTCCGTTCAGGATTTGGCTAGCTGGAGGTTGTGCCCGTATCTATAAATCGCTCCATACATGCAATGCACACAGTTTAACCAGACATATTCGACTGTTTTTTCATGTCGCTGTTGAGTATTCTAGGGGTTTTCACGGCAACAGATTTGATTACGCTCTACTTAGGACGCTATTTTTGTTCACAGACGAACCAAACACAACGTGAGTATGAATGAAACTGTCGAAAGTGCAATACAACGCAAAAATTTAGGCCCTTTTGCAGACATTCTCATATTTTAGACAGGTTGAAAATAGTCTGTAATGCTTTATGGGACACTTATGAACACGTGGATTTACATATGTATCCATATGTGGAGACACGTACGTGAAGGTTGGCAGTAAACTAAAGGAGTCCTTATAATAATGGCTATTGAGACTATGGCTCATCTTCAGTGGAAAAAGCCTTTTTCACAAAGTACTTTGACTTAGCATTTAGTATTGAACAGGAATGTGCTACAGCATCCAAGAAACTATTTTTTTTAATTTACTGCATAAGATCATACACAAACTTGGAGATTAAGAGGAAAATCCCAATGTTACGGGCCTGTCTGTCTCTCCGCACGCTCTCAAGGATTTAGATGGGAGAAAATTCCAGGGGTTTGTATTCCTAATCAGCAAGACTGTCAGAGGAGGTAGTCCACATCAGTGATACCGAAAATAACATCATTTCAAGCCAGAGTTACCTTGAATAAGAAGGCACCTTCAACATTCAACATCATTTGTCCCCCCATTTCTGGCGGTTGCGTCTGCTAGTAAATAGCATAATTCAAGAACATTTCCCTCATATAACCATCACAACCACTTTTCACAACAACCTTATTATTTTCAGCAGTTTCTTCTGAGAGAAGGGTCGTATTCCTACTTGTTGCCGCAGTTTTTTTTTAATTTTAAACACCGTTTATAACTGTTTAGTTCTGAACCTTTATAAAATTGAGGAATTTATAGCTCACCTATTAAGAGCTTATACCAGTTTAGCTGAACTTTTATACTTAGTCCTAACGTACACATAGCTCCGTCATTATTTCGGCAAGACTTTTAATATGAGGAACTAGATTTTTGTGATATTTTGAGACCTATGCTACTACTTAAAGGTTTTAGATTTAGTGTTTCCTAAACATACTTGTATTGTTGCAGAGACTATTGTTTATTGAACATAAGAACTTAAATAAAATCTCTCTTCTCCATTTCCGACAGGAAGAAATGTTGCAAAAATTGAGAGAATAAAAAATTACGAACAAATTCTCAGCCTACTTTAATGCGAAGCAACGTTGTATATTGGGACTAGTGTGGCCAGTGTGATGCCACCTACTACGGAGAGACTAAACGTCATCTACACTCACTCGTTGCGGTACATAAAGAGATCTCATACAGTACAGGGAAGCCTATAGCGTACCATCTAATCGTAATATTAGAGACCATGATATAAAAGCTAACAATCCCATACTCAAAGCAAAGTGTAAGGTAATAGCATCATTCACCATCACAGATTTAAGAACACTAGATTTTATTTCACAAGCTCAAGCCGTCGCTAAACGATCACGGCCGCTCGGCACAACTTCAAATACTTGTTGAACAATTTAACTTAGTAAGTGGAGTTATTAATTAATTCTCTTGTCACATTTGAAGAATATGGGATCGAACTGATTGCGCAGTGCATTTCTGTGTATTTTTATAAGTTTTTTTTACCGAAAACGAGTGCAGTATCCCGTAAAGTTCTGGATTTTTTCAAGTTTTTATTGAAAAAAAAAAAATTTCCCATAGCCTTTTTGATAACTCTCATTATAAGTTTACGTTTTCCCGATACGAGATCTGTGCGAGAAATTCTATGAAATCCGTAAGAAAGATTTTTTCACCGCTGATGCTGGTCTCACAAATGGTCCAGAGCTTGAAATCGTTTTCTCAATAATCGTTGTCAGTCAGTCGTGTTCCACAGTTCCTGCTCTAGAATGAGCTCATCGGTAGATATTCCGTAAACTAATATAGGACAACACACTGGAAATTGAACGAAAATTATTTTCCTGGACTGACATTTTGACAAATGTAAAAAGTCATTTTTCGAGATACTAAGAACTCGCTACTTCTAATATAAATACTAGCAGCACAAAGAAAAGACAAACGTTTATCAACACTACAAATATATGTGTTCGAATTTTTGGAAATGCTCTTCAAAATTGAATGTTTACATACCCATTTCGATAGCTTTTTCATGGCAGTTGTCAGGGCTCTAATTGGAAGAATTCAGAGCAAATTGCTAAAACGATTTGCTGGGCATTATTGCTAGTTACATCCTCTTACATGTTCTTCCATAATTTTCAAATATAACTATGACAATACCCTAAATACCGAGACATGTATTTATATTATCTAGATTGTCAGCAATTGTGCAGTGACTAAAGCTTTTTCCTGATGGTCCATAAGCTCAACTTATAAAAAACTCTATTGTCATTTCTGTTTCAAGACGTGGCAAATATTTTGAGAGCACGCAATGCAGCAATATCTGAAATTAACTATACATCTGTCGTCTTACAGCGACTAGACGCAAGCATTTCCATGTTAAAATGCTTGCTATCTTGCGAAAATTACGTCCTTTACGGGCTTAGTGGGATTGGGAACTCTGTTAACACATATTTACCATATCAAATATGGCAGGACTTGCAAGTTGTTCTTTACACTTACAAAATCAACGAAACAAAATTTAACCATAGGACCAGTTTTGAGTTCTCCCATTTCATTTGAAATTAAGTTTTTTATAAAGATAAATAACATTAAATGAGGAGTTACCAGCACAAAATTGTACGAACTGGGTGAATAAGCGATTCACACAAAACGCTCTCCGTCGTTAGGAGTATATGCTAATAAACAAAATTTTTGCCTGATATTTTAACTATCTCAAAAATAAGAAATCTGATTATATTTTTGCAAAAAAATAAGTTCCCGCGTACTGCCTCATCATCGAAAATCCTCCGTCAAGAAATCTAGGACGAGTTCAGTGCATCGACGATCGACCCAGAAATCATTTGAAAAGTTGAATGCATATCAAGCAGATTCGAAGGCTAAGCGCAACGGCCGATATATTGAAAGAGATAAGGGCTGAAAATACCAAATGGGACTGTTTTTGATTGCTGAAACTGAATTTTGACCATTACAGGGTGCAAATAGAATACGTAAGAAAAACTCCTTTTACGTACTGCTAATGTGATCACGAGCTTCATTCAAAGCACTTGCCACAATTCGTTTCATTAAGCGCTGGCAACTTTCATTTTAATCACTTTTTGAAGACATTTTCATGCTTGTCAACAGCAAAGTTTTAAATATATTTTTTAAATTATTAATGACAAAATCTACAAAACGGGGATACAAATACGAGCAATTAAAAACCGAGAACCTTATTTCCCTACCTCCTATATTTGCTCGGAAAAAACTCATGAGGCTTCGACTAGCTCCCAGAGACCTCTATATCGCGCAATTGTAACACAAATATACGACGATTAGGAAAGCATTACAAATCAGGAATGTGTGGAACAACGAAAAATTATGCGCAATACCGAATCAAAAAAGTTCCTCGAATCATTTGGAAAGAAGTAGGGTATTTTTGCAGGAACGGATAACCTTTAGGCAAGTTGCTCGTATTTGTATTTGCTTATTATCGAAGCTCGACTGCTATGGCATCAGAGAGTTTGCTCTTAATTGGTTTAGATCGTACCTAACGAATCGTAAATAATTCTAATAATCGGTGATGCTCAATCAGATCTGATGAATATAAGTCATGGAGTTCCCCAAGAGTCTGTTTTGGGACTTCTCTCGTTTCTGGTATCCATAAATGATATTGCCGAGTCCACCTCATTCTTCAAGTTTATACTTTTCGATGATGATAGCACTCTAACTCTACAGCTCTTCCTATTGAAAGCTATTTTACAA
>VOMN01102483.1:0-11609 GCA_014899125.1 Orchestia grillus
TGAAAATGGGTTTCCTTTTTTCTGGGACACCCTATATAATCAGTGAGACAACAGGCAGAACTTGTGCACTGTTGACGATTCTTATCCCTATCAAAATGGGAGTGCTAATGAAGATAGGGCTAAAGAGTTACTTTTAAAGCTTTAGAAAGAATTGTTCTCGCTGTTCGCATATGTGTGCTGCAACCCTAACTCCCAAAGTAGGTTTACTTTTGTGCAAAACTCTTTGTGAGATTTTTTCAGGGAAGCTGGAAGTCAAACTAGTGTTCATTCATTCACATAACTGCTGTACTGTTGTACCGACATCGAAGAAAATTCTTGCTTAAAAAAAGAAAGATGAAATTATCGATGACGTAAAACGAAATGTCGAAAAAACACTTTGGAATTTAATTCATGAACAAATGAAATATGGGACGATGACTTCTAGCTTTGGTTGACTTCTAAATAGCGTAATGTTCAATGCTTGAATTTCTACAGACACTTCTCGAATACCTGTACTTTATTTTAAAATTTCGATGGCCATAAAAAGATGAGCCTCAGCTCAAAGTCTGAAACTCTACTCGGTGTGAAACCGTCGTTCAGCGAGACTGCATGGGGGTATTGGGCTATGGAACCGGTCTGTGCAACTGAGGCAACACGGATAGCTAATACGTCGTAAAATTCGCCAACCTACCGGCATTAGGCAAATGGTATGAATTTTTGGTAGGAATTTTTGGACATTTACTGCTTACCGTACATTTTGTACATACTGTATGTACATTTTGGACATAAGTCGATGTTCTTCAATTGCATTTTAAGGGCTAAGGTTTTTGACGTATTGATGACCCATGAATGTTTGTTGATAGTCAATTCAGTACCTAAATGATCAGAATTTGAAAAACAAAATTATTGCTTCCACATCAAAAATAATGAAGAAATTGTTAACAAAAAACTGCAATTAAAAAAACTGAAAACGCACGCGCTTCTTTTGGTGGAAATTTGAAATATAAATCATAAATAATATACCACAAATGTGAACAAGCCTATTTCGATACATTTGTAGAAATATCATTCAGGTCACCAATATAAGACTTAAAACCCCTTTAGAAATTAATGAATGGGAAAATTTCGTATCATTACCTTCAAGTGATAGAAACCTTCAGTTAGATCTGAAATACGCAAGACTTATTCCTCTTTCGACAAATGACTTCAAGCATGTCATGAATCTGAACACGATATGAAGTTCTTATTAAAGCAAGATTTCCAGAACGTTCGCATACAGCGGGAGGGGGACAGAAGTCATTGCATACATGAGATTCCATTTTTTTAAACATCTAGCTAGCCAACATTCGTAGAACTCACACAGAATATACATTTTATAATGTAAAGTGAAAATATTGAACAAAATTTCTCCTTCAACAGGAACATGGCCACATATACACACAAAACATATATGACGCAGGACAAAAGTATTCGACCAAAACAGTTTCCTATCTTCAATATTTCGTTTTGAAACCTTTCTTGGCAATCCCTTCTCGGAGACGATTTCATATGATGAAATTAGGCGTTCACAACCTTGTGATGGTATGTGAGCCCATACTTCAACTCATATTTTTTCAGTTGTTCAAGATTCACAGAAATTTTCTGATGAAACTTCTTCTCCAGTATTTACCAAAGATGTTCGACAGGATTTGGGTCCGGAGATTGGCTTCACTACAGGAGAATGTTGGTTTTGTTCTTGATAAACCAATCGAATGTTAATTTGTCCTGTGTTTAGGGGTATTGTCTTGTTGGAACGTCCATTCATTTTTTTTTATATTAACGCTTCGAACTTGGTATGAGACTTTTTCGGTACACAGCCCCATCAATGATAGGGAGCGCACCAGCGCCACGTGCTGTGGGACAATCCCAAACCCTTATGCTGCCTCCTCCGAGCTTCAGAATTGGAATAGTATGATACCATGCCTCTCATAAGCTGTTCCTTGTGTCCTCAGCTATGACGCGCGGAGTTGCGACCAAATTTGTTAATTTTGTTTTATCGGACCAAATAACAGCCGTCCAAAATGTATGTTCTTTTTCCAAGTGTCATTTCGCAGAGCTTAGATGAACTGCAACATGACTTTAGCTCAGTCTGGGTCTTTGCGAAGTGTGACCCATTTGATCCAATTGCCTCTGAAGTTCTTTACTGATGGTCCTTTCACTCGCTTGTATCCCTGAGCCTTCCAGATCAGTTTTCAACTCTTTGCGAATCATCATGGGCTCAGATTTAATCTAACATAGGTAAGTTAACAGTTAAGCCATACTCCTTAAACTTACGAATAACTGAACCAACGTTAGATTGTGGCTCATTAATCTTTCTGTACGATATTAATTGAAAATATAGCTGAACTATTCGCTTCTGTAGATTTTCTGAGATTTCTTCGAGTGGCAGCATGACGTTCTTTTGGTGACTTTATGCCGAACTAAATTCATTTTCCTTTTCGAAACATCTAGAATATTCCAAAAATATTTCAGATACGTTGTAACCCTGAAAAACACCATAATTTTTGTGTGAAAGCGATTTCACATATGTTATTGAAAACTTTCATCTCGTGTCATGTATGATACTAGTGTATATTTACTTGTAAAGTTCGACACTTCGTTTCACAATTCGCATTGTTAACTCGAATGTGTGTTCTGTTAAAGTTTTAAGTATGTTGGTTTGCTAGACGTTAAAAAATGGGTTTTAAAGACAGCGGTTTCTTGGGTCGCACTACTGCGACGTCGCAACAGAAGCAGGAAGTATGCTTTCAAAAACTATAATTACGTAAGTAGACAGGTGGTCCCTTAACATGATACGCCACCGCAAAGAAAACGAGAAAATTTCATCAACGATTCTAATTCTGTTGAAATGGGCCCAAGAAGAAATCTAAAAAATTAATATCGTAGACACTTCAATTAAAATGAAATTAGAGAGAACTCGAATTTATTACACTATCCTAAATATTTTACTTATCTAATGGCGATCATGCAACAACAATGCTATGAATTCATAAGAATTTGAAAACTTACCCATTGCAATTATTCTCAGAATGGTTGGTTCTTATGTTATAAACAGAAAAGAAAACTGCGCTGTTTAAGTTATATGTCGTTTCCGTTAAACATCTGAGATTTTGTACGCTCCAACTTCAGGATGTAACTTCCGACTGACACTCCGACACGTAAGTAGCTCAAATTTCACATTGACGATGATCAACGCGAAAAATACCAACATAAGGTTACACTCATGGAAACGTAACTTTCTGCAGTAAGGGTCTGCAGCAGTCAGTAGGCCATGTGGACTCACATCACGCTAGTGTTCACATGCAAGCTGCGCCACACGCTAGCTAAACTCTTTCATTCGCTGAAATGCTTCACAAGCAAGCCGGGAACTTACGTTGAGGCCGTTGCAAATCCCGTCACCCACGCCTCCAGCAGGTTGAAGTAGAACTTTAAAGGGTTTTTGCGCACGATGAGCAGGTACAGAAGGTTCTGAAATACTAGTTGGTAAAGGAAGACTCCGATGATCACAGTCACGATGAAGAGAGCCAGAGTACTCATCACAGACGCCAGCTTCTCCACCAACAAAATCTTGCTCATGATCACGCTCGCCACTCCCACTGGTGACAGCCTTAGCCCGTGCAAAACAATACAGTAAAGAACAATTGCTCACAATGAGCATTAAATTTTTCAGCAAATCACCTAAATTCTAAACTATCAAAATGTAGCTTACGAAGGTGTACGCTTTAATTAGTATGACTGGCTACAAACTTGAAGAACATTTTTCATAAATATTTAAATACTAGACTACTCGTGACCCGTTGGGTCAAATAAATTTATCAAAATCAAACCGTATCCAGAAATATATCATATACAGTTAAGTCGGTATCCACTACACAGGATTAAACGAAGAGTATAAATTTCGAATATCTCAGATCTGACCGACAAACGTGTGCCCGGTTTCAAGCAAGCAAGCAAACAAAGAAGCAAGACGACCAGAGTTTTAGTATTATACTAGATTTCTCAAATGTCTCTTGCTCCTAACACCTTCCGTGAGCTCCATTGCGATATGTTCTCTAACTACTACAGTTTACCATGGAGTTCAACAAACCACATAATAATTAAGTCTACTATGGAGTACGAAGGACAACATAATAATTAAGTCTACCATGGAGTACAACGGACCACATAATAGTTAAGTCTACCATGCAGTACAACGGACCACATAATGCCAGTGACGATCTTGAGGACGACTTCATCGACGATAGAGAAGAAGTCAGCGACGGGAGACCCGCGCTTTCCCAGAGAGCCCAGCACCGTGCCGAACACGAGGGAGAAAACGATGATGCCGAGCGTGTTGGTGCCAGAGCGGTAGTGGACCTGCACGGGACACCACCTAGCTCATTACACGGTCAATGTTTGGTGCCAGAGCGGTAGTGCCATAGTGGACCTGCACGGGACACCACTTAGGTCATTACACGGTCAATGTTTGGTGCCAGAGCGGTAGTGGATCTGTACGGGACACCCACCTAAGTCATTACAGGGTCGGAGTTTCTCATACGAGTTGCGGCACACCAACTTTGCATGCATACGCTGACATTTTTAACTGTACATAAACCTTAAAATGCAAGATGGACTTCTGTTTCTTGGACCTGTGTAGCAACAAAACACCGGACTCAGCATAGTTTCAAGAAAGGCTTTGCATATCGATAGAATTAACTAGTTTTCGAAAACATTTTAATGTGAATGCGTTCATCGACGTCCATCGCATTATGAGGCGAACAGCTCCTCCTAAACCAAAAAAATATTTAGCATTTTCAACTTCAGATTATACGGGTATGATTTGCTGCATTTAAATCTTGTTAAAACACTCCTTTTAACTCAACATCATGCTTGATAAATACTTTTAGACTGCTAATTCAATACATATAAATTTGAACTTTCGCACATAAGATCTTTTAGATTCGCGTAAAAGTTTTAACAATTGTCATCAGCCTGAATATCGCAGTAAAATAATGCAAAGAGTCTCTGGTATAGGTAAGCAATCATTTCCACCGTTCTTTACTTATTTTTATGAACCCATGTTCCCTATAAGGTATGAGAAGAGTTTTCTGGTCCACAGAGTTCACAGAGTTCAAAGTCAAAAATAGTTAAGTTTGGTCAGCGTCAATTCATCATTCATTCGAAAATATGCGTAAATCAATTTGCCGTGCTAAGGAAGCTCGGCGGTGTTCGTACAGGTCTCCATGGTTTCGCTAAACGAGATCGCTACTTCAGAACAATGACATTTCGAAAATTGGTTAAGCACGTTATCCCTATCGCTTTTAAAAACTTTCATGCTTTAAATTTATTTCAACTGCAGCTGTCATTAAAGTGACAAAGATTATTGCACATTCTTTGTGCACCACGACAGTTCAACGTTTGAGGGTTCGTAAATTATCGGAAAAATAATTTTTTTATACGAATTTGTGAGTTTCAGTTTTAAATGCACTCAGCAACACCTGAGATGCACGAACCTGCCTCACAAGCCGGGTGACTTCCTCCAACACTTGGGAACTATTGGCGGTGGTGACAGCCATTGGGACGGTCTCCTCCTTGTACACCGTCTGGACCTGTGAACACCAAATGTACTCATGTACGGCTGACCACATGTACCCATGTACAGCTGGGCAAATGAACCCATGTACGGCTAGCCACATGTACCCATGTACGGCTGGGCAAATGTACCCATGTACGGCTGGGCAGCTCTGTAGTTCGCTGCGGACACTAACTGGGCTCTCTGGTCACGAGGTGACCAGGGGCTATCCTTCCTCTGCAGACTGTGCCACAGTTATGTTACACAATGGGGGGGGGGGNCAAGTACGGACCATTCCCACGTTCACCAATGCAGACATGTGTAAATTATGATGTACACTCAATTCTAAACAATAGTGTGTACTGAGTATTCGAAGTACAGCGTGGGTAATAAGTCAGGTAACCAATTTAAAAAAAAATTATTACCATTAAACTACAAGTAGTAAAAAGATCACGGGGAGAACAAACATGTTCTCCCCACTGAAAACTTCAAGCGGTAGCGCCTGCTGGCAAGGTAAGGGCTCCTCTTTTTTGGCGATTCTGAGGGCGTAATCACGTTAAACTAGCTAAAAGAAGAAAAAACGAATAATAGCCGATACTTTGCGTGAGAGTTAAGACATCTGGAGGAAACAATCAAGTTGAAACGCAGAGGGAAGCTGAGGGCAGGTGTTCTCTTGATCTAGTGCAAGACAATGCGCGTGCTCACTCTGCTCAGGTTGCAGTTGCTAAAACAGCCAACGGTGTCTTTGAATAGCTTCTCCATCCCCCTTTCTCACCAGGCTTAGCGCCATCTGAATTTTAACTCTTTCCTAAACCCAAACCCCACCTTCAAGGTCTCCATTTTAAAACAACGACAACACCGTACGAGCTATGAATAAGTTTTGGAGGACCAGGACACCACCTTCTACCGTGATGGAATTGCAATGCTTCAGCTTCAATGGACCGAGTGCGTTAATATCAAGGGGGACCGTACAGGGAAAATGACGAAAAACATGTACTTCTTGCAATTGCTTCTTGGTGGTGAGATAAGCCACGAGATACCTGCTTCCCTACAAATACATGGGTTTGAATGAAGCACATATGCCAGAATTATCCCACCACTCAAGAACTCTCCATCGAATTAAATCTCAGAGTTATTTTTCTTTTAAGTACCTGCTGAAAGGAAGCCACGAAGAGATTGTCAGGGAAGAGGTTGCGGCCGAGGTCCAGAAATCCGTCCAAAATATTGGCTGTGTTGGACGAGCTGTCCTTCTCGTACACGTCTTCCAAACTCTGTTAACACACATATATATATATATATACATCACTAAAAACTCCCACTTTATTATTACATACAGCTGGTCGCTATCACTCACTTAACGTCCGGATTAATAAAAAAATTTCGGGCTTCCGCAAACGGTATATGATGACTGCGGTCAAAGTATGAGTATGAATGTTCCTAACAACAACCACCACTCGATACAATAACTGAGGTGACAACCACAGCCTCCGCTGTGGTTATACCACAGCGAGAGCATCACCACAGCCTCCACTCGATACAAGGTAAAGGTTATAACCACAGACACCACTAAATGCAAAAGGAAATGTTATTACCAAAGCTACCACTCGATGCAAAAGCAAAGATTACAAAAACAATGTCCTGTTGGTTGGATTGCGCATGCCTCTACGTATTTATGCTTCAATTTCTGACTGTATTATTATATCATTCACGGTATAAAAATTTAGATGAGTAATGATCCGTAAGCAACTTATGAAATAATGTTCTCCACCTGGTTGGCAAGCCCGACGCCTGGCTTGATTGCGATGGAGAGCAGGATGCCCAAGACGGCGTTGAAGAAGGAGGTCGCGAGGAAATAACCGACTGTCTTAGCCACAATCGACCCGCTCAGGTTGGCGTTGAGGCTTGCAGATCCTGACCATACATAAAAATTAAACTATTAAAACGTTGTTGAACCAGCAATGCCGGTATCTGGACCTAACTATGAAGGTTTTTAACCGTAAAGTCTTGGCAAAATAAAGTTTAAAGGCAACTCACAGCTGCATCAGTTCGACATTAATAATATGGTGTAAATGCTGAAATGAAACTCAATAAAGTTCAGCGTGGAACGATGACCATCTGAACGACAGATAAAAGTTGAACAGATCGCAAGAAGTATCTTGGAATATCAACGCGGAGTTCACGGAGACAGAAAATATGTCGAAAGCAAATCCCCGCGACACTTCATCGAAAAGCAAAGCAGCGCCAGGTCGTGCGGGTGAGGCAGGTGCGTCGCATCGGCTGAGCACCTTTAAGAGCCCAGCGCCGCCGACCCCAGCCCCTGCCTCCAGACTCCACCGACCGGCGGCGTCCGACCACTCAAGCGTATTGTGCATTGACGTCAGAGCATCTTTGAGGCGTCAAAATTCACAGGATGGAAAAAAAGAAGAACGTAGAACATGACCTTATAGTTAAAGAAATCGATCACAGCCACAAAAGTCTTTCAGTGTTTCGAGGGTGGATTCAACATGCATGTTAATCAAGTATGGGAGTGGATTTGTTCATTCTTTGTAACTATTTCTCACCCAGTAACATATATTGGAAAAATAAAAGTTAAGTTCGTTTCTCTTTCATTCAGAAATTCCCTTGGCAAAGTTTCGATATTTCCTTTGTAGAATGTTAGATGGAATGATTAGAGGTTCACACAACTGTATAGTTTTCAACCACTTTCAGGTGGACAATTTATATCTCCGTACAGAAAAGTTTCGCGTGAAAACTTTCCACAGAACTTTAGATATTTTTAGAGCTAAATTACGCGACTCTCATCATAGACCTAGGAATCAAATGAAACTGGTTGATTACGAAGGAATCTTCCTAAATTGAAGAAATTAGACGATGAATTATTCCATTCCTTGTTCGAACTCACTATTCATATGAGTACAATGCTGTTGTGCATACAAATTCTCTATCGTTAATCTTTTAACTTTCTTCGTTAAAGTATTATGATGTACGTTCTCGAGGCTTGTGACAGTATTACACGTAATAAAGTATTATGATGTGTGTTTCCGAGGCTTGTGGCAGTAAGACATGTATAAGAGCATCAAATTTGCGAGCACGCGTCTCTGAACTGATTCACGAATCTATCGAGTTGAAATAGCCTTTCGTTACAAAAAGCTCACTCGAAGCCTCTTACTCCGCATGGGATCCCTAGTCCGAGCAGAGCCTCCTTCACCTGTCGACTGGTGCTGCAGCACTGATCTGACGATGAAAAACTGACACACCTGGTCGCACAAAAATATTCTGATCGTGAGATAAATTTGACCACGAAAGTTAGACACTGTTAGACACACTGTATTTATGCATGATTATAAGCCATGTTTGAGACGTCAGAAATCGAGAATGAATGAAAAAAATGAGAATAAATTTGACACACTGTATTTATGTATAATTATAAGCCACGTTTGAGCCGTCAGAAATTGAGAACACATTCCGTCGCCCTGCTCCCACTTTTACTCAAAAGTAAATGTAAAGGAATATTTCAGTCAAAATTGTTGTTCTAATGAAAGAAAAAAATTTCCGGTGATTCGTTCAGACTCAACAGTAATTAAATATAAAATTTCCCCTCAGATATTTTGAAAAAATAACTGAAAAAGAGAACCGAAGATAGATATATGTGGAAACCAAACTGTTCTACCAACCAATTCAGAGGACTTAGGGCTAGATAATTCTATAAGAACATCGATGTAGCAATAACATAAGTTTGCAAATTTTCAGAAGGTGAAAGAAACTGCCAACTACCTGCAATTAAACATTTCATTGCAAACAGTTTGAGGTGCAGTACAACACATTGCTTCCAAAAGTCAAGCGCAATCGATGGACTGGAAGCTAGGAAATTCTTGGTACAAAAAAGAAGAAGTAATGCTCCTGCGGGAGCTAAGGGCAGCTATCGATCTATTGACGAATGCATCGACCAAACGCCACATCAAGTTCGTGCGCTCGTCTTCTGCCAACAAAACTGCCGAGTAAACATTTTTTAATCGACCGCCGACTGGGAGTCACCCAAACAACATTATTTAGGTTAGAAAAGCTGACGCGTTATTAAAATAACTTGGCTTTTTTACACGTACCACGATCATTTTAGAGGTCCTTCTTTTCACAGAAATGGCCTGCAGCCTCAGCAAGTTTAGGGATTATGATTTCAAAAAATAGGATGTGACATATAGTAAAATAGAGAAGTATATATCTTGCAGTAACATGTTTTTATTCTATGTATCTGATAACTCTGAATATTTCATAATTTTCCTAAAAACGGAAATATTTTTTCATTGAACATTGAATATTTGGGACAATTTGAAAAATGTGCTTCAAATTTTAAGACAGCTAACTTTTAACCGAAATCGAATTCTCATTGACCTATTTCATCTCATGCTACAGACACTCATACAATTCGTGAAAACACATTTGAGCATCAGATAAGAGAATTTGCAATATATTCACGCTTCCCATTCAGGCTTCGAGCGCACAAAGGTTTCTTTGCGACGGAGGATCACTTCAAAGGAGGGCGCTGACAGCGTCAAGCCATGCTGATAATAGAGGGCGCTGACAGCGTCAAGTCATGCTGATACAAAGTTTTTCTTCCTCGACCGGCTCATCCCAAATATAATTTGCTTTATTCTTGACTCGTAATCACTGAGGGGGCGACAACTTGACCGACGATCGAAAGAAAAAAATATAATATTGGTAACTTAGGGGAACGCGCTAGAGAAGAAGACGCGTTGTCGCAAGACGCGTTTGAATCATCAGAAACACATTTTCAGCTCCCCAGTGTTAGAAGATTTCGTGTTAGAAAGAGGTCTAGTAATGATTCAAAGTGAAAGAAGTTATCAAACTTAATTAAAACTAATTTTAACTATTTTTCGGTAGCAAACTGCAAATAAACAGAGTAAAACTAATTTTTCAAAAATTGAATTAATAATTTGACAATATAATTCCATTCAGAAGTTAGCGCGTAGGATACTTCATGAGACAAGTGTAACAAATGAGTGATGGCACCAGGCCCCTGATGCTGCTGGGATGTAACAATAAGTCGACCCAGGCGACACTCGGCACATCATGATACATCCTACAGATTTTATGCTGCGTTAAGCTGATAACTACCGTTAAGTCTTTAAATTTTTAATTCAAAAGTTAAAGTAGTTTTCTATAGAGATACGATTGTTTTTTAGGGAAATATAAAGTGTGGATATGTCGAAGCGTTTCCATCGTGTTACGTGGCTCGCATGCTTTGAGTTAAAACGAAATTTGTCGGGAGCAAATGTCCTGGCCTACAAAAATGTAAGAACAGCTACTCTCTTCGGCTGCATTTAGTTTTGGTTTATTAATGAAAACCAAAATCTTATACTTGTAAGGTAGTAATAATCACGTTCCAAATTTTTAAATATTTTCCGAAAATACCAAAAGCGCTATAAATAGGAGTCGGTTTCATTTTTATTTCACTGTCTTTTGTAAACGGCGCTGATTATCGGATTTTCCATTACAGCGTGGTACTCTCACAAATATTTTTTCTCGGTAGTTGACTTTTCCGCGGAATTGTCCAGTTTGCGGAGAGGTCAGAGCTCGATTCACGAATGTCACAGACTTCGCCACTCGATAAAGCGCAACGCATCGGTGTCGCGGAGTTCCAGCACTGCCATTCTTTGGCTGGACTCTACATACATAGTGTACGAGTCGACGAGCCTTCTACTGAGTTTGGCTCGTACCAGTGATGAGCCACTAGAAGTCTGTGACCGAGCGACACAGTGTACGAGTCGACGAGTCTTCTACTGAGTTAGGCTCGCACTAGTGATGAGCCACTAGAAGTCTGTGACCCCAGCGTCCCCTCAGCTGGGTCATCTCCACCGCCTCGAGTAGCTTCCCCTGACCATGTCGAACAGAAGTCAATGTGTCATGTTGTTAGCTGTGCCCAGACAAGAGCGACTGTTTCCAGTGTAGCTTAGTGAAGCGTTCCGCTATCTCCTGGTACAAATTGTTATGTACAATATATTTACCCTGTATTTCTAGGCAG
>VOMN01102486.1:0-64337 GCA_014899125.1 Orchestia grillus
TAGGGATACATTTAGTGAAAAAAGCTTCTAAAAATCGTCGAAAAGCTTCAAATCGTGTTTGTTTTGTGAACCAAACCCTCAAAGCACGTGTGCTCCAGCAGCAGCTTTGTGTCCTTTGTGAGACGGCAGCGCAGCAAGGGTCTTGAAACTTCGTTTTAGTTCTAAAAAGTTATAATCCGCTATTGTACACACACGGTGTGCTAATTTAAACGTCTTATTAATACGATATAAAAATCAGCAGCTCTCAATTCGATGAATTATAGGGTTAATGCTCAATTCAGACACAAAGTTTATTTAATTTAAAATCACGTGAAGACATGATGCTAAAACCTGCGCCGCTCGTACGTCCCTCGTGTGACGGCAGCACAGCAGGCGTTCTGTTGCTGAGCAGCTTCTGTTTAACCCTTTTTAACAGCGATGAATAATTGTTACATGACAGATTTTTATAAAATTTCAGTAGTACTGGATGCCAAGAGTATCTTTTGAAACTTGTAAACTTCAACTCTAACTCAACAACTTGGCGGTGTTATGCAGTGAGTTATTGAGCTTAAAAGGAATGCATGAATTTAATCATTAAAATATATATCGGTTAACAAAATTTCATGAACATGACGTACTGCAAGGAGTTGGGCCTAGCATTACTGAGGTAGTATACACGTGCAAAGCAAAGGCAGAGAAGTTCACGTCAGAGCCCTTTCAGAGGTTAGTAAAAATTTTTGTTGTTAATTTTCTCGTAAAATCCACGTGCTCCTTCGTTTCATCAGAAAACTTTGTAAGTCGAGCTAGATAATGTGCAGAAAAACTACTTAGTTGGATTCTTGCTTGGGAATGGAAATCAGGGTACAGAAATATCATCGATCGTTTATATTATTTCGGCACGCTGATTTCCGTCTTTACGAGTCAAATTTTGAGCCATTTTTAACGGCAACTCCAAAGTGTTAGTATTATTCACGATTAAGAGAAGAATAACTGAGTGGTGACATTTTATTCATACATTCTCTAACATTGTTCTTACAAGCCAATATTTTGAACACAAAAGCTAAAATTCAACGACACTCTAAAAAATGTGTTCACAAACAAAATTCTGGCATAGAATCATTTTTTCGGAGACAATGAGAACAGTAGTTACTACATGTTACTATAAATACATTAATGTTTCCATTCAACAGGCTTCCATATGTACATATATCGGATTGCAGGGAGACTACGTAGTCCAGCCGTACAGATGTGGGTACAGGTGCTCCGTCATAGATAGAGCTGTTCACGTAGAGCCTACAACGTCAATATGAAAATTTCTAAGATTATAAACAATTCTCTAACTATTTAGATGCACGTGTAGCCCAGGAAGTTCAACGTGCACGGTCGTTCTTCAGAAAGCGGTCTATGTATGTATGTTGATCTCATGTGAATAGGGACTATATGCGAAAAGAGATAGATCACAAGCACTGATAAAACTTCGTTTCATTTTTGTTCAGGATTGCAAATGAGAAGAGCGAAATAATTTCAGGGATCATACACTTTTAGAGTAACAAAGTTGAGTTTAAAAAAGTTTTTGGAACGTTCGTTGGCTCAGGAAGAATTAATGAAATGGGAGATTTTCGAGAATCCTTCTGATACAGTTTCCAAGCCCATTATTATACGGCAATATTGTCATAAAACTCAATGTTTTTAATAGTTTTCTAATTAATTCATTGTTTCACGTAAGTAATTATTTTTTCTGGGATCAACAAAAGTTAATCATTGCTCTCACATTCACTTTTCCTTGAAAATCGCACTTGAAAGTGAGATTTGACAATGAGGTTAATGAAAACATGGTGTTGAATTTCCTAATATTCTCGTGGGTATGCAATGGGCAACGCACTCAGCTCATCAGAAAGAGGAATTCCCAATAGAATTATTTACGAAGAGGAATACAAAAAAAAAACACTCGGAATGTGACCCTTTCAATTTTGAAATAAAATCAGTATCTATATAAATAGCACTTTTACAAAAACATTCTCTTATATTTTCGGTTCAGTGGGGAAATAAAACAATGTTCAACGGTCATTTTTGCCGCAATTAAATGATGATCAATTGATGCAACAACTGTTATGTAACCGAGGAAGAGGTCTTGCTCGACTTTTTTGTCGAGAACTATACCGTACATTAATGACAGCAGTACGTCCTAACAGATTAGTGATCGTCGACATAGAAGAACAGGAAATAGCATCAAACGATTGTTCCTCTATCTCGTCCCCCAGTAAACTGGTAAATAAAAGCGTCGTGCAAAAATTTTAAACATTTTCCGAGGCTTTAGCTCTACGAAAACTCTTCGACGGTATTCTATAAGTCTGAATCCTCAACACTCCTGGCTGCAGCATCTGATCAAGTCTTGCAAAATTCCGTCAGCTCTTCTTTGAAGTTCTAAAATGAACTTGCGCCTTCTTTCACACTTTTGCTTCAGTGTCTCAAAGCGATAAGGCGAGAGGCTTACCTCGACGTTTACAACGAGCGCTTCCGGGCCGACGTAAAAGTTTAATGCGTTCTTAGATTGCATTTCTTTTACAACCACGACGGTGCTTTCCTTTTAGGCACCTCGATTTTGTTGCAACTTTGATGATTCTTTTGGCAACAACCAGAAAAGACACAGTGCGGAAAATTGAGGTTGAATTTTCTTTGTCAAAAAAATTGTAATTGTATCTATACTGATGTTTCAATTTTATTTTATCTTTACATATCGATCTTCCCTTTCTTAATTTCCATTATAATTTTTCTCTAGCTTGACGCAAAACTTTGGTCACACGATTAAGTTTTCAATGAGACAAATTCGATTTCACGATCATAATTCCTTCTTTCATATGGGTAAGTGGAATTCTTTGTCGTCTCTATATTACCTTTCATCTGAATTAAAGGTTTCATTCACCTCGGTTTTAATGAGAACGTTACTTTCATATTATCTGCACTAGTACTTAGTGCACAACTGGAAGACTTTTCTAAGGAGGTTTATAGAATCTTTGTGATACTTTACGCACCAGATATAAGTGAAATTGAAGCGCAGTATATGTACAGGGGACTTTAAGAAACTTTACCAAACCCAAGTTGAATTTACGGCAGTAAGAAACATTGCAAATGATCTTATTTTATCACAACGATATAAAATCCTGGACTTTTACAAGCGTGCATTAATCCAAGTATGGTAATGAAATTTTGTTCCTTAACATGAGCTTCATGAGAAAGGAAAAGAAGTTAGGGAGATATGAAGCTGCTCGCACCAGTGGGGAAGAAGAGATATGAAAGAAACTTCCACCATTCCCTAACTCGAGGCGCTCGTGCCGTGTGTAATTATATATCTCATTCAATGATTAAGTTTAGGCTTTCATACCTAATGTAATTAAGCTTAAAATTTCTCTTCTAGTGCATCATCATTCGCTAATTTACATTTAACAATCCTGAACAGTGTTGAGTCTGATCAGCATTTAATTTTTTTAATGTTATACGCACCCTGTAAAAATATGTATAATATATTTGCGCAGAGCAGCTCACACTAATGGTTCGTTGGATATTTTCCTCATGTTAAGGAAAATAATCCTGTAGAATCCGTTATTTAAAATACTGTACTCAGTGTTCTCGAGTGCTAAAATCGGTGCTCAGTGAAAAACGATTCTGACAGAAAATTTTGTAATTTTTGCTAACCCTCGATACTCGTCTCTCAACTTTTTAGCAATAATATGAAAGAAACTTTTAATAATATTCACAGGAATAACACTGCAATAAGATAAATATTGACACGAGTGAATAATATTCCTAGACAAAGAGTTATTCAACAATGATCAAATTCGAAATTTATCCGTTATGTTACTATTCGTTGCATTTGATTACCTCAAAGTTAAAACCATTTTCTGAATCAGTCCATTTTTTTTAACTGCAACAGCTTGAGCAGAACTGGCCAGAACATCCATGTCATTCCATGATCATGGTCCCATGACGCCATCCGAATAAGTTTTCTTTCAAGTTTTACTTGGCCATCAATTTTCGGTTTGAATATGGTAAGTTTCCGGTTCTTATGAGCTCTTGTTTTTGTGCGTATCGGTGGTGACAAAACTTAATTTAATGCATCGAAAAACATATGTTGAGCCTGTTTTACTCCATTCTCTGATAGCTGACGAACGAGTAGGTTTTTTTCTGTTATAACAGGAATCTCTTACCCGGTTGTGTATGGTAAACAATATTTAGTGTATTCACTATGCTAGCCGGTCGCACGAGTAATAACTTTCCAGTTCCCAGGAAGCTCCAATTCTTTCGCATATTTAAGGTTTTGTTGCAAATGCTGTACATTCTCACAGAATTCTTGGCATGTGATGCTTAGCCTGCGGGAAATAAATGCTTACTATTGCCGATATACTCGCACATCATGAGTTTAAATAACATATTATTTATACTCATGACTAATAATCTTAGAAATCTAATAACAACTTCAGATGGCAGTGTACATATTCTATGTCAAGTGCTTTGATCGTGCCATTAATATTACTAAGGGCTATTAAATCCCTTTCCATTGAAATTAGAAAATCATTGAACTGCTGCTGACTGCCACTGAATTTGATGTATGTATTCACCTGAGCGACTGAGAAGCTCAACATTTAAAAATGAGCCCCTAACGTCTCTGCATCATACCCCATTTGGGTAGTCAGTAGTCATAGATCCCTGACTTAAAGTCATGGAGTTCTCGTGTTATGAGATGTGGCCACTATGCAGGAATGTATTTTTCTATCGTTAAAGTTTAGGTCACTCCGCAGTCCAAAGTTGCTGCCCTCACCGCACGAGAGTCGGAATATATCGAAATCTGTACAAGGGAAACAAGTATGACCTTCATGTAGAACTAGGCGAGTAGATTGTTCCGGTATTTTATGAAGTATTTTTTCACTCACAAGCTTTTTGTACTGAAAGTTCCATTCAGAAATTATAATCGCTGGTGTGGTTTGTTGGCTCTAGAAAGGTCGTCCACACAGAGAAAAGCCTTCTTTATCTCTACCTATTCATCCTTTGACGAACATGAATAGCGCAAGTGTTACAGTATGTACTGAATGAAGAGCCCCATTTCTTGCCCTGGTCCAAATGACTTACACTGCACTTCTATCATGCAGAAGCAGCCTTGCAACAAATATAGCTGTGCTTGTCTGCTTTGTTCACACGACTATAGGGTATTTAAAAGTAAAATTACAACAAACAGATGATGATTTTTTGAGGAAATCGGTCGTTACGATCAGTCGGACTTTTCCGAGGCCTTTGAAATGACTGAAAAATCCAACGATGGTCAATCTTCAACATAGTCCATAGTTTAATTTTCCTTCTTTCAACAAGGATATAAAACTGAAAAAATATTTTAACATAATATTTTATTCAAGACCATAAGAACCTTTTTAGTTCTTACAATAGAGCTGAAAATAAGTTTCCGACGCAGAATATCATTATCATGTTTTTTATTTGAAAAAGTGAAGAGAGCAAGTCAACTCAATTTCTTGCTAAGGCGTTGATGTAAAAATCCGGTGCAACCATCTCACGAGAGCTGAAAACTGGTAAGGAAGGATTTGGATTTGAGAGAGTAACAAATTGTCATTTAATAACTGAAAAATTCTACATTTTGTAACAACGAATCGTCTGAGCCTTGTGTCAGTTTGCAAAGAGAACGATGGCACAAATCTGAAGAAAGGGAATTTTGCCAAAAAACAAAAATTTGATTTTTTTTAATATATTTGCTTTCATGAACTCGTCTGGTTTTGTTTGGTTCTGTTAAACAGAAATACGTGAATTTCATGATGTAAAAAATACATTTAGTCAAATCACCAATTGTGAGCAAGAAAGTATTGTCAGTTTTTGAATAGAGATTCATTTAAGAAATTTTTTTATTAGTTCCGAAGCTTAGGAAATTCTGAGAGCGCATCATGTAAATATTTCACCTAATTTTCTGCGTGATATTTTGAAACCGACGGTGATCGGGTTTTACTCCATAGCGCCTCCAAATGACAAATCCAAAAAAGCACCAGGCGAACCATCTTGGACCATTGGGCGAGCTGTTAGACACTAATGGTTGTAGCTTTCCAGCACCCGGGCTGCAGTACTACAGCATCGGATGAAGAAGCACTGGTTGATGGCAGTTTCCCCATCACGGCACCGGAAACGCATAACGCCGCTCTGGAAGCGTGGCACCAGTCGGTTATTTGAAACACATTTGTAGCAATGAACACTTCGAGTTTGTTTGATTTTGTTCAATAGAAATATATTGATTTACTCTAGCTCCCTCCTTTCGCTGGCTATTTGGACCACGAAAGGAATGGAGGTACCATTTGGCCCAAGAAAGGAGGGAGGTACCATTTGGCCCAAGAAAGGAAGGAGGTACCATTTGGCCCAAGAAAGGAGGGAGGTACCATTTGGCCCAAGGACGGAGGGAGGTACCATTTGGCCCAAGAAAAGAGGAAAGCAGCCCGTACTTTACAAATCTCCATGCAGTTTCGTAGAGCCGAAAAGGGAAGTGTAGGGCAGGGAACTACTCTCATTCTCATTTATTCAGTTTTCAGGGCGAGATCAAGGAATGATTTCCACTAAATGTATTAGAATGGACACAAAAGTAGGGTAAATTTTCCTAGTTGTCCTCAACATTACAAAGTTTTTACCGTTACTTAACAGGAAGTGTTAAAATTCAGCTTGCAAAATACTCACAATGCCGTTGAAACTGCACGTCGTATTGACACTGAATGAGATAGTTCGTGCGAGACCTGTAAACAGAAAATTCAAGGATCATTGAGAGATGGACACATCAGAGCTGCTTGCCACAGTTGTACACCGCCGGCAAGTTCCTCCATTTTGCACCAAACTAAACGTTCCGTTTCTAGTCCCCCATGTGCATTAAATCGACTACCTTGCTAGAATACGTATTTATTCTTTTTCTTTAAATACCGTTAAATCCTCGAACCACCTGCAATACTGTAGGTCAAGACAGAAGCTTATACAACTGCTTGTTATCACACATTTTTAGACGAATCATCGTGAAATTTGTGTAGTTTTATTTCTTCTTTTATTAGAAGGTGACCAAAGAGCGTCCACTGCGACTGCTTCGAATGGGATGTCATGTTGTGCAACACCAAAGCTGGCTGAACAGTCGCAAAGGAATAACCTTCGCATCAGTATAGCGATTTATTGTGAAATGATTACAATCGTCAGAGACTCACATTAAGAAGCAAGTTTCCGACGACTGAAACAAAACTTGACAAGGGTGATAAGCAATTCATCGAGCGACGTCTGCAATAAGTGGCACCAATCATCGACTCTGGTACTTCTTTTTTGGTTTTGTAGTTCAGCAAACACCCTACGTATGCATTGATCCACTAAATGCAGGAGTTCAATCCGATACAAGAGCAAAAAAAATTCTACAATGTAAAACGTCAGAAAAAAATACACAATATCTCATAAGATGAAGAAATTGTAAATAGGTTGGCATTTAAATGACGTTAGGTAAGTTTATTAAAGTAGCTTAAGGCGAATAGAAATTGAATATTTTTATAGGCGTGAAAGTACAACTTTAAAAGCATGTCTTGGCATGATAGTAAGTATATATATTAAAATAGTGTAAGGTAAGTAAAGTAAGCGTATTCAGAGAAGGTGAATATTTTCATAGACATAAAAACCCAATGATTTTTACAGGTGTCCCATTCATGGAGCGCACGTGAGTACCGAGTCAAGTTACACTTCACCGCCGATCCTGACATGCTCCTGCCAAAAAAGTCATCAAAAAGAATTTCCATAAATGCACGAATAGGGACTCGTGTCAAGACGCACAACTTGAGCAACAACATGCATTTCATTCAAGTCGTGCATCTGCATTCCTAGTTTCTAAATAAATACATCGAGAGCAAAGGCCGTTCTTGCAGCGAGATATCTGAATGTATGTAAGTCGCCGTAACCAAGTCCCCTTAACCCGCCGTGTGCTTCCTTGTAAAGGGTTCACAGGAGCATCTCTGTGGAGGATCAACACTATATGATAAGGTGACAAGTTTATATGCTCGTTTTTGTGCGTGTGTGTATGTATAATGCTTTTTTCACGTACTGATGGAATTAGATAGACGAAAATTGATGGGTCCAGATTCTCGAATTCGTATTACTAGTCAGCGAAACTATGTCAGAGAAGGCAGTCCATATCCGTGACTTAGAAAATTATGTTACTTCACATGAGATTTACTACAGTTTTTAGCGACATTGGAACGTTAGTTTGTAAATAGTTACAGAGTTAATTTTTCTCCGGTGCCATTGAGCTGGGTATAATGAAGTAATTATTCATGTTGAGGAGCAAACCTGTGTTGACTGGCACGTTCACTATTCTGAAATAATATGCTTGGAATCCAAATTGTTTTGTACTCTCATACACCCTTTGATTTTTGATTTTCACAGGCTGAAAACCACCCTTGACACTCGCCATCATGAGGCCCATTTTATTTTGGTTCAAAATTTATCTCATAGAAAATACCTGCCTCGGTAAACAATCTCATAAGTACCAGTAGCACGGTGTGTAGGTGAATCTGAGTAAAAAGCCAAACATCACCTTTTTCTTCCCCTAAGTTTTTCTGTCACTCCTACGTTACACTGAGCACATCACAGCGACGCACATTGATGCAAGACTGATGGTTTACTATAATTTCACAACAATGAACAAGATACTAAACAATTTTTTGCACAGGAAATCTTCGAACAGAGCAAATATAATTTCAACTAGATCAACTAGATTCACTCGAAAACAAATGTTTATCAATAACGCCTCATATAAAACGAAGTTGTAAGTAGATCAATCAAAGACGAATAATATCAGTTTGAGTGACCATCAGTTTATCGACCATCGACACAAAATATGTGTCTATGAGTCAGCGTTCTGGGACATAATTTACCCAAGAACTACTGAAATATCCAGAGCTTTAGTGAGCAAGCTTTATACAACTGTGAGACAGATAGTAACGCTAACTCGAAATTAATATGTCCCAGAGTTACAACGACACAAAAACTCGGGTCTCCTACCATGTACGCTGAGCCCTAGATCATCTTCAGTCGAAATAAATTTCATAGATGAAACATTTATACGTATCACTTTAAAATTGAACAGGTAATTTTACCGGAACTCTGTGGTATATGACCGCACGTATGAAATCAGTTCATTACCTAAAAACTTAGTTTATGAACCTTTGAACTTAGTCTTAGAACAGTGAACGTCAGTGAGCACTCACCAGCGTCTGAGAGGTCTTGGGACATCTCCTTCTGCAGAAGACAAAAAAAAGAATAAATTCTTCTCTATGAGTTCAGTGAATAAAATAAAAACCAGTGTTAAATAATGCATTTTTACATAAAAAATTTTACCGAAACTATCTCAAAATTCCTGATATTTTTGAAATGATTGGTTTTGTTCGGCGGAGAATGCTCAATATTTTTCAAGGTCAAAGGCGTTAATGGAAAGTTAGAGTTCACTTGTTAATAAGAGCTTATTTCCATCGAGACGTTCAGTATTTCGCAAAGTTCGACGTTCAAGAATATCACTTATCTGTCCATATGGAGTTTTTGCTAAGCATTGATCAAAATAACTAAAGACATTAATCCTAAAGAGAAAACAAAGGTTTAAGCTACTGAACAATCAAACATGACGTAGCTTCAAGGAACTACGCATTCACTGGAGTGAAGAACTCATTTGTTTGTCTAAACATTATGCTTGTGCTGGAAGAAGCAAAGTGTATTCACTCAAACAAAGTGTATTCATTCACAAGTTCACTGAATTCCATTCTGTTACAGTTCTCAGGCCTTCAAATGGATATCATAGGCCAACCAACCGGTTTCTTTAACCAGTTTAGGCACGTAATGAAAACAACATTCCTAGAAGTTCCCACTGCCCTCAGGGGGCTCCTGCTGCCCGCCTAGAAAGCATTATGATGGGCCCAGCAACTGCAACACACCAGCCAGTACAGTTCTGTTGCTCAATTCTTCTTGTTCATTGTCTGGATCCTGAGACGAAAAGTTGGTTTCCTATGCGGTGTTTTAGTAAATGTTAAGGATTAATCGCCACCGATGCAGCAATGTTTTCAGTTATCACAATGTTCACTCCTGTTGTAACGTTAAACCACTGTTCTTGCAAGCTAAGCTCGTTTACGAAGATGTTTTTCTGAAGCCAAAGTACTTGTGGGCCAAAAACTATTTACAATGATGACATTCTCGAATTGATTTTCACGGAAAACAATTATTATAATGTCACCAGGCCGAATACAAACCATTTTTACTTAACATCTGCATTATATCGTCAGGAAACTATTTGACTGAATGTGAAACTCAGTCCACTTCCGAGCTCTTTAACCAAGGATTGCGTTTCCCAGATATCGACAAGTCCGTGCGGCTGCTTCTGCCGGAACGGTCACCAAACTCTTACGTTAATGCTTCCTTGTAGAATTGGAGTCACGAATTTTTCTTTGTAGAATTACAGCCTTTTTCACCCTCGGTTGACAGCCGTAGAATGTACGCACAACTGACGTAATTTTGGATTGGAGAAATTATTTTCTAATTATACATCAGAGTAAATGCTATTCGGCTTTTGTAATGCAATCATTGTGTCAAAAATAACGTCATTTTCTCACCGCCTCATCACGGGGGGCCGCCCAGATGACGGCGGCCATCAGGAGCGCACACGCGAGAACGACTTTCATTGCTGGTGGGGAGCTGCTGGGGGACAACGGGGACTGGGTGAGGACCCAGGGTCAGGGATGTATTACGTAGTGGGGAGCCCTCAGTTACAGTCAGGGAAACAGGGTCAGGGGTGTAGCACATGGTACATAGGATACCACCAGTCACAGTTATGGGCATAGTAGAAAATTAATAAATGTAGCTCATAGTAGGAAATTTGCGTCAATTAAATTTTGTAAGCTCGAATGAATATAATCTTTACCGTTCCAAAAAACAATACGTTAGTGCTTTACTTTACTCAGACTATTTTCAATGCCTTATCTTCATGGCTTTGAACCAATTGATGCTACTTAGCACCTAATTTATCATAGAAAATTAAGTTAGAATGGGATGAGGTGTTCATCTTATTTATCGCTCTCCTTTTGTTAACGGCTGCTGCTAACATCATTCGTTCAACTTCTGTGGTGTCTTGTTATTTGAAAAGTAAATGAATACTTACCGTAAAATAATGATTTAATTTGTTAAAATTTTATAGAGTTGCTGAAATGATATAGTATTGAAAAACGTCTCATTATCCCTATTACAGAGTTAACCGTATAGCTAGTCCACTGGTATAGTGATGAAAGTCCTAGCTTTTCAATTTACAGTTCAGCTACTCTATAGAAAATACAAAATTTCATCAATCTGCCCCAAAAACTGAACCTCAGTTGTACTTTTTACTCAGACGGGAAAAAAACGCAAAAGTTAAACTGCCCAACGCAGCGACAGTTGTTTTGAGGTGACTTGATTTTAACCAATGATTCACTCACAAAGGTCCACTCAGAGTCAATACATCACTACTACGTACAGAGCGTAACAAACCTCCGATACATGCATATCATATCTCGTTAAAACAGGTTACTTTACACAGTTCAAACCTATTTCAATACAATGCAAATCCCTCTCCCTTATTAATGAACTTCATACAGCATTAATACAAATTTACTCATTATTTCATCACAAATGACGATGAAACACATTCGAGGCCCACAACGCTCAATGAGCAACATAGCTCACATTCATCCCAACATTCTGACTTATTATTTCACACCATGAAGTCAGATCTCCCCTTAAGATATTCAAAACACAAACTTCAGGACGAGACGCCCTCAAGATATTCAAAATACAAACTCACACAAACTTGAGAACGAGATTCTGTGGAGGCGCTCAGAGCAGAGATCGGTCAGTGTGTGACAGCGATGCGACGACGAGTTTATATGAGAAATTTTGTCCATTCAAAATGCTGACCGGGGCGGGCGTTTCCTTTGCTGGATTTCCCGTCAAGTTGAGCTATTTGAATGCGGCAACCTTGCATGGATATGAATGGGATACGAAATCTACATTGCATGTAAACTCAAATAAAGGAATGAAATATTTCAAATCAAGTTTTCAAAGGTTTCAAAGCAAAGTATTGATTGAAAATACGCGTCCATACGTCACTATGAAACGATTTGAAGCCTTGAATGACTGGCGAATTTATATACGAGTATACGCATATTTTAAATCATGTATTTATGTATGTATATGTATGCATAAAGTCATTCATTTTCCGTTACCGATGACTGTATAAAATTCACTGGAAGAGAACTTTACAGTGAATGTAGTAAGCCAATGTCATGTGATTGATTTATCAGTATTCATTTATCATATATACTATCATATGAGTGATCATTTTTGATGCTCTTAGTACTTTCAAAAGCTGTCAAATCCAAATGATCGATGCACCACATAAAATTTCTTAACAAAACTTGAATTGCGTGCCAGCAGCTCAGGGTCAGGGACTCAGGGTCAGGGATGCAGCACATGGTGGGAGACCCACAGTCACTGTGAAACATTTAAGACAAATGAGACACGTTTTAAGCATGTAATAATGATAAATACCAGAGTAAATTTATTTTTAACGATATTGCGGGGAATTTCACATAATTTTATTTGCCACTGTATAAAGAGGTATGCTTATCATATTCATAAAGGTTTTTCTTCATTCGATGCCACTAACTATTTATAAAATGTTAAATTTCGCTAAAATCCTGGGCGATAACTGTCATATTTGCTAAAGCATCACGGGAAAAAGATGAAATTTTTACTGTCCTTAGAACAATCACACAACACCAATTTTACAGCACTAGAAATAATTAGCATCTCGTCATTTCGACTAAACTGCACTTACGCATCGGCTTACTAAACAGCAAATGAAACATAAACAGAAAGAAAAAATGTCATCTTCATTTGCTCCGTGAAAGGCGCTAGGAATTTAAGAAAAGCAATGCCTTCCGTGTTGCTATCTACTGAGTTGATTTTGTACGGAGAACCGAGTGTCAGATATCATTGAGTGTCATTTGGATGCAAGTCTAATGCCTTCGGTGAAGATTCAGTCTGTTCGTACGATGTCAAATGGTGCTATCCGAATTACAATGCTACTGTACTGTACAAAATGGTCCAATCTGAATTTTAGTGCTACTGTTCTGTACAAAATAGTCCTACCAGAATTTTAGTACTACTGTACTGTACAAAATAGTCCTACCAGAATTTTAGTACTACTGTACTTTAAAAAATGACGCGGGGTTAAGATTTCCCCAATTTATTAACAGCAAATTGTGTGAAAAAACTAACACAGTTCGAAAATTTGATGGAAAATGTAATACTGCTCATGGGTTGTTTATATTCCATGATGGTTTGAGTTTTAGTTTTTGGTACAGAAAAACACATCTATGAAGTTTAGTTCAACAAAAAAGTATGATAGAGGACAACAACAAGAATAAACATTTCATAACCGATTGCTTTAACGTTTTTGGCCTCGGCGCTCAGTTCGGGGTATTAACTGATTTTTCATTAACAGCTTCATCAATAAAATCCCAGTATCCGTTGAGCTTGAGTTATAAATCGCTCAAGCTTGATCAGAAAAATAGCTTTACAGTGACGAATAACTGAGTGAATAATAAATGCTTTGAAATTAATAGCCTAGTCAAAGCAGAGAGTTCTTCCCATCAATAAAGCAATACACGTCAACGCAGCTTAGATTGGGTCGAAAATTATTTTACTCTATTCGAAACATGCGAGTCTATTTCTAGTGCCATAAAAGGACTGCCCTGGGCCAGGTCCATATGTGTTCAGTATGGGCTAAAAATTCAGGTTAAAACTGAGAGAGGTTTTTCATGTAAAGAAATCAGAATAAGATTTTTTTTTGTTTCTCAGAAAATGCATTTCCGAGACGACTGCAGTTGCTATATATATAATACTTTGAAAATCTAAATTATTGTTAGGTTCAAGAAATTTATTTTACTGTGAGGAGTAGCTACAGTAAGTAAAAAATTACGACAGTCATCATTTACATTAACTAATACTGATACGAAAAGCGCACAATTTATACTACATTTAATATCGTAGATAGCAATTTCGTTATATGTGCACGAGTCCAATTCCAATTTGAGCTCTTCTACAATACTTTCTACTAGACAAAAGCTGCTGCATAATGCACACGAATGAATTGTTGTTGAAACTTATAAAAATTGTCATTAAGAATTTCAAAAAAAAGGAATGTGCATTTGAAAAGAAGTCCGTCATTTCATGGCACTGAAACACGGCATACAATGTACTCGTAAGAAACTAAAGCAACTGTAAACGACTAGATTTGATTTATTTAAAAAATCTCAAAAATTTAATTTTAATTGTCTTTACGTACACTTTTTTTCATTGAAAAAAGCCTTTAAAAACATTTAAGGTTTCTTTCAAACAATCGTAAAACAGAGTTCTTTGGGATTCTCAGCTAAGTCAAAGTATTAACGGAATCCAAGAACGACTTTGAATATAAGATTTAAATTTCTCTTTGAACACCTGGGAACACAAAGAGCGAAATCTTCGACCTGAAGAGTCGAGGACACAAAAGCAATTAAGAAGTTGTCGAGGAGCCTAATAGTTAAAATTCAATTTATTTCAGAGCTAATTTCTCCGACAACTCGCTGATCCCATTTCGTACAAGTTCCGTTTGACGCAACGTCGGCCATGAGAGACGCCTCGTGTTCGAAATCTCCAGCACGAAAGGCGGCAGAAACTTTGCAGACGGAGCAACCAGAAACGCCTGCTCGAACCTCTGTAATTTCTAGTTTAAAGAAACGAATACTGTGAATAATAAAAACTGAACTATAAACTAGAGCTCTTTTACTATTCGATGTAATATTTTTCCAAGTCCGTAATTTGACAATGTAACCTGCTACTGACATTCGAATGTTGCCCCGTAAGAAGTAACCTCTCGATTACCACCTTCTTGCCAGAAATGAAGTTCATTAAATAATTTAATGCATGACAAATTGACCGTATTTATCAGAGGACTTGGCTTTTGAGAACTATTAAGCAATCGATACGCACGAATCCGTAATTTGAGACATAATTATGCTCTCAAATTACAAGTATCGTATCTTCAATTTTTCATGAATAATTTCTGGAGTAGAATTTTCTTTAAATATGTGATGCCTGAATAGACTAACAGTAAAACCCCTATTTAAACTGGGGACATAATACCATGCTTAAGAGCTTGATAAATATAAGGAAGTGAAAACACTGGGACAGAGAAAAAACTTGATTTAAAGATAGTATTGAAAAAGAGAAAATAAATACATCAATTAATTGCTACACGTCTGTACGCCAGGAGCTCTGGGTGAAGAATCTTCCATCACTCTTCCCACAGTAATAGTTGCGTTCAAGCGGTTGCGTTCAAGCGGTTGCAGTCAAACGGTTGCGTTCAAGCGGTTGCAGTCAAGCGGTTGCGTTCAAGCGGTTGCAGTCAAGCGGTTGCGTTCAAGCGGTTGCAGTCAAGCGGTTGCGTTCAAGCGGTTGCAGTCAAGCGGTTGCGTTCAAGCGGTTGCATTCAAGCGGTTGCATTCAAGCGGTTGCAATCAAGCGGTTGCAGTCAAGCGGTTGCAGTCAAGCGGTTGCAGTCAAGCGGTTGCGGTCAAGCGGTTGCCGTCATTGCTTCGTGGGGGAAGCATGGAGGAGAAAAGGAACGTTGCAGGATGTTCCCCAGCGTGTACACAGTAAAAAAATTACATCCATGACTACTCGTAGCGCTGGGGAAGTGAATGCTCCTTTGCAAAAAGAAAAGTTGTATGGTGAATAAATTTTTGGGATACTTTTCCATTAAGGATTTTTTGTAGATTTTCCGGCTATAGCTCGAACATGTGATGAATGAAATGTTCTAATTCATGCCTATTAGGGTTCTAAGCCTGATCTGACTCTACTGAAGCGCTGCTTATTCATAGAAAAGAAATACTACGCTACAAACATTATGTAATACATGGAATAAAATCATTGAAGATAGTCTTTCCTCTAACCTAGGATGTAATCAATATAACAGGAGATTACAGTGTTCATCAACTTTCATTCCTGTTAAAAAAAATCGTAAAACTTTTCACTGTAGTAGAACGATACTGTAAATAGCATTAATTTAAGTCCCTACTGTCTCCCTGTACATTCTCTAATGCTTAAATTTCCGCTTTAGCTCTCAGGCCACCCAATCTTAAAAATAGATAAATTCCCGATTCACCATATCATTTTGTAAGTTCTCACCAGCTGTGCTCATGATAAAATCAGGGACACGTGGTTCTATCGAGTCTCCTCAACAGGTATGAATGAAGGTGCAATGCCCTTTGTACCTTCCTAGTCGTGCTGCTCTAAGGAAAAGGGTGGCTTCAGAATTCAAAAGTCTTTTTGTTCGATGAATCACATCAGCGAAGGCTGCACAGTTTTCTTTGCTCTCGATATCGGCAAAAGGATTTTTCCTGCTATTTGATTTACGAACAAAAGAAGAACCGATTTCTTTATTTTAGCTGAATTTCCTATCGTGGTGCATTTGGGTAATGGGAAAACGGAAGCAAAGCCTGAAACAAAAGCATGACTTTATGGAACAGAAGAAAAAGATACGTATTTCTGAAACATGTCACTGGAGTCGAAAGAAAATATACTTCTTTTACCATATGAGATTTTTTTAGTTCTCATTTGGAAGTTTTAGTCGTCAATGTCTTGCACCGCATAAAAAATTCATTTATTGTTTTCCCACGTGATACTTCCGCACGAACTACACGTTAACATTTTGAGTACTGCAGGGACACATCAATCTCAGCTCAGAGTTGGCTGGGCGTAAATATACAATTACAATTACTCTCCAGCCCAACTTAATTCACTCATTTTGAAAACTAATTATTTAGCTGTAAGACATAATGAGTTAGGTGTAAAGAGCATAGTTAAGGGTTGAATAAATTAAGTGAACGAGAAGAATATAAGAATTTTTCTCCGCTCACTCATCCGTGTTGTAGAAAAACACATCAACGAAACAACACTTTCTCTTTAGAATTCTAACTTTGTACGAATATTGATATCAATGATACTTTCACATGCATACGAAAAAACTCAATCCAAAACCTTAATCTGCTAAGCAAACTCAGTGGGAAGCCACCAAAATGTAAATAGCTTATTATTTGAATGTTATTATTTGTCAGCTACCTGGTCATGAAAATAAAATAAAAATAAACGTTACTGGAGAATCGAATTTTGGCAATCAAATAAGCCCTTCATGGCACCAAAAGCAGCACGAGACAAGGACTCGAATACTTTTACATATATATCCTATACCTGCTAAGGTAGCTAACAGATGAGCCAGCAAATGACTTGGTCTGACTTCACGTTTGTTTTGAGACTAGCAGGCTATCCTCGTCATTAGAAACACAAAATACAGGGTAAGACGAAATGATTAAACCTCTCTAATTTGCTGAATTTGGTATCATGCGTACCTGTTTTCATATTTGTTAATTCTGTCAATATTGCTTTGAAAATAAGTAATCAGGATAGCAAGCAACAAACACAGCAAATTAGAAAGTTTTCAGCGGTTTCACTCACCCTGTACTACAATTTCACGATAATTTCTTAAATCAACTTGAATGCACTTAAGAGGAAAGAATTTGAAAGTTTCAAAAATTAGAAGTATATATTGATCAAAATTTATTATTAATATGAAAATTGTGTTCGTCTTCGGACATTCATTTGGTGTCATTAATTGTAGTATTTCTAAATTTATTTAGAATTTACTGAAAAGTTTAGAAATTCAAATAAAGTTACAAGTATATGAGCTCCCCAAACATGAAATTAGTCAATTATTTTTCAAGCTCCAGTTATTTACTACGTTCATCAATCGGTTTTCAAAGTAGTGATGGAAGTTTATGTTATTTTCAGGAAGTGAACATGCATCAGCCTTCATTCAGAGCTGGCAAAGCATGGACTTGTTTCTTAGTTGCTCCATAACGATGGGATGAAAGCGAAACGATTCGAAAAGACAATAGGGGCTATTGCATATGGTCGAGCTAAGGCACACCCAGCGAAGGAAGTAGCAGAATTCGTTGGTGTTTCGTGCCCCACTGTTATGCGGGTCTGCTAACAATAGAAACAATCTGGTATGTGCGGGAATTCAAGGAAGAAAATTCTAACAGATAGAGACAGCTGATGTGTCTCCCAGATTGTTGACTGGAATTCCTTTACGCCATGGATGGAACCACTACGAAAGGTCAGTGATGGCCGTTCTCCTGCTGTTCCTGAATGAACTCTTTGTAGGGAACTAAATGCATTGTATGTATGGATCAGATTGGTTCGTAAACGACCGATGTTAACTCTTGCCCACGCGACCACTCGTTTACACTGGGCCAAAGCACGCACATTGGACTAAAGATGAGTGGAGAAGTGTCGTGTGGTCATATAAATCAGGATTTTGTCTCCGTAGCAATGGTGCCCACAGTCTTGTTCATCCAAGGCTTCATAGAGCCTTCAAAGAAGCCTGTGTGATAGAGATGGTACAAGGAGGAGGGTCCGTCATGTTCTGGGGCCGTTTCAGCTGCACAAAAATGGGTCCTTTAGTTGAGGTATTCATCAAACAGCACCAGCATGACGACATTGTGCTGCCAGATAGCCAAGTTTTGGAAGTTGCACCATGTCTCAATAAAGAAACGCATGTTGCTATGCCGATCTTTCAGGATCACAACCGCAGGTGTATCGAGCTGAAACTGTCGTTATTGTATAATTTCAGTGAATGACCAAAACATTTTCTGCAAAATACTGTGAAAATATGCTCCCACTGTTTATAACCTGGAATAGTAATCGATTTTGCAAAAACATTACAGCAATGGCTAGAGCAACGAAAATTTTCCTCGTACAGAAGATATTTCACATTTTGCAATTCTTTTTCGCTTATCACTCAACGAACCTCCACATTTAGGAAAATTCTCACGATCATAAAATAGCTTTCGTGCATAGAAATTTCAATTATAGGCTAGAAATCCCAGCAAGATGCAAAATAGGGCTACGAACGTGGGTAAAAATCTATTAAAACTAACAATGTCTCGATCTTTTTTCCTGATTCAGAATAAATTGGTCGTTTTGTGGGTCCCTAAAAGCTCTTACCGTCTCAAATTGCTCCTTTCTTGCCTCCTGCAGTGAGGTTAACAACATAACGCTCTTTATAACGCTCCTCTTGCTGGTGATCATGGCGTTCCCGGCCGTCATTGTGTGGTTGTTCAGTGACCACGCCGTGCTACGAACTTTGTCTGAAGAGTACATGTCTTGCGAATGTTTCACAAACAGCAGAAGACTGGAGGACGAGCATGAATCATAATCTAAATACATGTGGTAAAAATACCGAAGAATCATGGATAATTGAAACACGGTTTTGATGCAGCGTAAATGATCAAAAGTAGTTTAGGCCTCTGAACCTATAGGAATAGTTGTAGTTAATTTGGATTTTATACAATGGTATGAAAATAGGATATTTGACTGGCACAATCCTCAGAAATCGAAGTGGATCATTATCGCCTCGGATACCTTTTTCCTACAACTTTGCAATACCAAATGGTCGTAGTCGGCTCACATATGTATTGACCTCAATGATTTGCAAATTTACTTGAATCAAGTTTTTGCCAATCTTGCTCTTCGTTTTCAGAGATGCACCAATGTCGATTTAATTTATTTTGACGTAAGACTTGACTCAAGCTGTTATTCTTCATCAGATTCATAGTTTTACTGTTAACATGGAAATTAAGTAAATATCGTTGGTAGAAAGAAAATATTCATTTGAGTAGGAAGTACGTATCCGTGTTTCGTTGATTTAACTTGTATTCGACCCACTGTCAATTATACTTCGCGTTTCTCTTTAAGAAATACAATAACTCATCTTCATAATCTATCCATTCGATCATACAGAGATCAACAGAGCGTTTTGAAGAAAGAAGTCATCCTTACAAAAAGGAAAAAATAATATTTTCTTGCGATGTCATACATTTATTTACGGAATCATCATTGTTATATGTCAATTTTTGGGAAATTCCCTCTCAGTATGAAAAGAAGAACTAACGTTACTGTGAACATGTGTTGATTGGAAACGTTCTGGAATGTCTATATATTATCACCAGGGCTGAAATGGTGAAAATGAAATTAAAATACAAAACTGCGAATACAAGAATGGTAAGATACGAATGCAAACTAACTTACTCTAAGTATTAAAACCTACTATCACTAAAATGTCTAACTTAAAACGTATAGGCTACAAACAATTTCCATAAACTCGGGTCATTGTTCACCTGGGGTTGTTGGTAAAAATAAATAGAGATTCTAAAATATGGAGTTCCAGTTCATTTTGAGCCGAGCATAAAGTAAAAAGTGGACAATTAAAAAGGGTAATTTAACCTGCTACAAGGGTTTTTAATTGCAGATTGTGTTGGGGAGGAACATAGTCTCCTGTTCTATGAGATAGGCCCGAATGTTATGACTAGTTATAGACGTATGACTAGTTATATGAGACGCTGAGACGTATGAATAGTTATAGAGTAGTGGTCCTCACACACAACTGCAGGCAGCAATCACAAATGTAAGAATATACACAATAGATAGTCAGGATAAAATTTACTTTCTTTTGAATAAAAAATATCTGATTCTAAAATTGTTGTCATAAAACGCCTTCACACCAATTGAAGTAAAATACTGCTGGACGAATGCTAGTAATTCTTCAATAACCTCGCTGTTGAAATCGCCCTTGAAGGGAGCCCTACAAAACCTGTTGCTTTGGGACGGTCAAGGCGATAGAGAAGGCAGACAAAGTTTCCTATGTAAAATTTTTCTGATAATGCAGTTAATCATACGACGAGGGGCTTTATTAGCAGAAAAAAATTGAAGAAGCACAATTTCACTGTGAAGAATTTCGTAGTTGCTTGATGAGCAGTACGCTCGATGTAGCAAAGCAGTAACTGATGATTTAATATACCTGATGTAAATGCAATTCAAAAATTCGTACCAAGCCCTTGAAAGTAGTTTTTCCAGAAACTGAAATAATGAACTTTCAATGAGAGTTCTTAACTAATACTTCAAGGTAGGCAATCTGCTCATTAAACTCTTTTTTTATAGTGATTCTAGTACTTGGCTAGAAGCCGTTTCATTTTTACACCATGATTAAGGCTTGAAAAGTTTTCCAGGGTCATGCAATGAAAACTGGCAGTCTCAACTCCTGAGATCCAGCTTCATTTCTTCTTGTCATTGTAGCAAAATTTAGAAGAACGAAAAAATGTCACTCATTTTATTCATCGCAAGCCCAAATGTTGTGGACTTCCTGATGACACGTCAATGCAGTCATGCTAACCACAATATTATTTTTTACCGAATCGGAGAATTCAGAACCATGGTGTAGAAGTTTTCACATAATTTTTTTAAAAGATTTAAATGTTTTGATGAAGATTTTCTTTCAACAAACTTGTATTTTAAGCAACGAACAGCTTTGAAAATAGAGGTAGGGAAAATACATTTACTAACTTAAAACAAATTAATACGCGGACTGATACTAAAACTCTCAAAACGGCCACTGATAACATTAATTATAATTTTGATTACATCATAAGTCATGATAAAATTGAATGCAATATTATCCTTAATTTTTATACAGTCTATATTCAAATTTACGCCAATAATAAATTAGTAACTCTATTGACAAAAGCTGCCCTAATTACGACGACAAGAATTCATTAACGTGTAGTAATTAATATGGTCTATTTCGCGGGAAAAATATTAGAAAAATATGTAATACAAATATCAGTTTTCTCCGAGTTCCTTATTCTCCAGAGTTCAATGGACGAAGGTCTCGCCCCGCGCCTCTCAACGAGGACAAAAACTGGGGTACAACTTTTTTTTTGGCACGCCGGCCTCCCTCAGGCGAACTTAACGACACCTTTAAACTAAAATAAAGTCCGCCTACGCGTATCCAGTCCTCAACGTTTTTTCTACAGCCTCGTTTTGCTCGTCCGTTCAGGAAGAAACATCAAAAATTTATAGTTATGCTAAAACCACGCATCCCTCAGTGAAATGAAACGCCTCAGCTTTGAGTAAGTTTTGTTCATTTTGACAAAAAAATACTGCTTATTTCACTCAGTTGCGTCCGTCAGCTCTGTTGGCAGGAGGCAAGCGCTCCACCGCTCTTGTTAAAGCGTATTCTTCGTCCTCAATTTGCAAAACAGGTCATTTTATACCGTTCTAGCATTTAACGGTTTTTTGATGTCATTATTTTGTTTCATTGATTATGCTGTTCATCAGTCGACATAGGCCTCTACTGAAGAGCACAAAATCCAATGTTAGCTTTTAATGGTTTTTCAAGCTTATTTTTGTTTTCATTAGAATAAACTTTCATTGTTAAATGTAAGGCACTACTTTAGACCACAAAATGCAAGAAATTGTCTCATTTTCCATTTTTTTTCCATTTTCCATTTTTCTTTCCATTTGTATAAGCTTTTATTTTTTCCTGTTTTATTATAGTGTCTTAGTTTTCTGATAATCCTCGTAGGCAACTACGCAAGGACACACAACACGTCTCAGCACAGAGAGGTCTACGTCTGAGGCACAACGCATCATCCAAACAAGTTCAGACGATGACGAGTGTACAGTTCCGAGATCAAAAGTATAGGGCAAAGTAAGTCGCAAAAATAACACTCATGTTTTGAAATTAACTTTCCTACATACAAAAGAAACAAGATGTTTCGAGTCGCAAGACTAACCTTCGGGGGCATATATTTGTAAAACATGATTTAATTTTTTATATACTGTGTAATCAAGAAACAGTTATTTTGCAATCAATTTTTTATTGCAATTACATGCCCGTGAACATGAGTGTAGCGATTGTACGTAGTGTACAAAATTTTAACTGAATTCTTTCCTACGTTTGGCTCTTTGCCGTAATTTTTATCTCGGCGGTGCACTGTAAGATTGTGAGACGTATGAGTATGAGCCCAAACGTGGGCACCAGCCGCAGTACGAGGAGTTAGTCCAGAGCTTCCAGAGGCCTCTGCCAGGATCTGTTTCATTGTTTTTAACCAATTTATGATAACCATCCCTCGACCCATAAAGCTTTTTGTGCTCAACCCTTATTTTACGAGGCACTACATCAAAATATAATAGGCGTGAACTGTCCTAGCAAGCATTTTGCTGAATTATTTTTGCACCAACTATTTAAAATAATTCCGTGACCTTTGACTCCAAAACGCGTATACTAGACATGAAATTAAACTTAGAGAGTAAGAAGGGTTTGCGAGGGGAAGTTATGATATGAAAACTTCCGGGTTGCTGGAAAGAAGATATTAACATACAAAAATTACTCTTATATTTCATTCACCAGCATCAGTCACTGCAGTATCATTTTGTAATACACAAATATTGTGGAAAAATAATCATCAGTAATTCTCATGAAAAAGAGATGTTGTTTTGTTTCATCGGCCACCGAAGAAGAGGATGTAATTGTGTCGTCTCCTCAACACTTTTCTTTATCGAATATGCAATGGCATCGGAGTGTCTGTGTCGCTCATGCTGCTATTTTACTTTCTCGATTAATTAAGAGCAAGGCGTCATGCGTGCAGAAAGAACATTTACTTCGTAAAACGGCGATTAAATTGATTACTTGCGTTTTACGGCAATAAAAGAGGGATGTAATCCGTAAAAGTAGATTTTTTTATGGTTTTACATGCATTTTTATATCCCTCGTATAACCCCTCCTCGGTTTGATATCTTTTTTTTCGAAAGGTGAGTTAATTAATTTAAATGGAAAAAAGATTTAGAAAGCAAAATAATAACATGAGTGCTGTAAGCTCGGCTAGTAGAGAAAATGGATTAGGATTGCCTTGTTTGAAGAAATTATACAGAAAACCATAAAACAGCATTACATAAATTTATCGTGGTACAGTTAGATGAATAGTGGCTGATAGAAAAGTAGAACGCAACCGAGGTGCTTCTTTTTTGGGAATTAAGGAGTAGGTGTTCAGCTCGACATGATAGAAAAATTGAGAGAACCAGAAAATCTTCAATTGAAAACTGAAAATTCTGAGCAATCACCTCTTTTTCTTCAAGCTAAAATTACGGTAGCTATGAGTCCAATAAAGCGATTTCAATGAATATGCTTGAAGAGATACCCATCCAAAGTACCCAGTACCATGATCAGGTTTCAAGGTGTGAAATCTTAAAAGGAATCATTAGGTAAACGCTGCCTCGAAGTCTGAGCGATAAGTGGTCTGATGCCAGTAGGGTGCTGAAGGACACGTTCACGAACACGACAATCTGAAATTCTAAAAATTTCCTTTTCTACCAACTTAAACTTGTGTTACTTAAACTTTACATTGATGTCCCACTTTCGGCAAACCCAATAAACTATGTGTACTTAGTAGATGAAAAATAAGTGCAATAATAATGAAGATATCCTGTAAATTGAGTATACAACAGTACGCTTATTCAGTGGTAATTTGGATATGGGACTCGTGATACAATAAAAATACCTGGCATTGATCAAACAATTACGGTGGATTCTTACACTTGCGTGGTCATCTTCCATAGTCACCAACTTGTTACTCGATCACTCAGGTTCGAATTGCAATTAGCGATCGAAGATAATTGGTCGTCAAGCTATTGAGTGGTGGGTTTTAAAGAAGCATAGGTTGATGAAGCAATCACTTTGCGAATGAAGCCTCCTGTTTATCTTTAATTACCGGTGCTGACAATCAATGAAGAGCAACGATGTGCCGATAGCGGAAAAAAACGGACTTGTCAGCTCGTTGTTCAAGAAAGTCATCTTTTGTGTCCGAGAAAACGACGGGGCATCTGAGTTCTAATCAGTTTGTTCCTGCATGTTTTTAATTACGATGTAAAGCGTTGGAAGAGCATCGCCTCCACAGCTTACTTCGAAAAATTTATAAGCGACAACCGAAGAAAATGCTCGGAATGATATATTAGTCATCGAGTGATACAGTGGTATGAAGTGTTCATTTTTAACTCCGTTCGATTGATATTATACGTTGCGTTTCGATTAATATAGCGAGTACACCTGTGGGAACTCACTCTACGGCTGTAAAAAATCATTTACTGTTAAATAGAAGAGTAGCATTCCAGCGTAGCGGCCAGTACGACAGTTATTTTGACAAATAAACGTCCACGTTTTGTACGAGGCAAAACAATGTTCCTGATTAGATGTTTACTGAGACAGGCGTTGTTACGAGCCTTGTTGTAAGGCACACTCGTGAAGGAAGGCCCTTCATCAATCACAGTATCGTTCATGAATACATTTTACTTCAGCATGATGGAAAGGTGCCTTAAGCCGATGAACGTTCACATACTCAGAAGGCGTGTAGGAAGGCACAGCTAATCTAATTTATCGTCTTCAATACGGAGTATTCTTAGTTGGACACATTTTCTCATATGAACTCATTAACCCGAATATTCACAATTGGTTCAAAGTTTCCCATCTGAGTTTCATGAACCCGAGTATTCTCAATTGATCAAAGTTTCCCATCTGAGTTTCATAAGCCCGAGTATTCTCAATTGATCAAAGTTTCCCATCTGAGTTTTATAAGTCTAAGTATTCTCAATTGATCAAAGTTTTCCATCTGAGTTTCATAAGCCCGAATAAGCTGGCACTCGAGCGCCTTTTGCCCAACATCTCCATGCTAAAAATTGTGACCCAAGAAAACATGGATTTCAAACACTACTTCGCCCGTTGGAATTGCAGTTACCATTGGTAAAAATTGTTGAATTATCAAGTTACGACGGGAAATTTTGCGAGAGCAAGCAAGCTGTCTTTTTTGTTCAGTTTTATTTACAATTTAAATGGTAACATTCCTTCTACGTGTTTACACATCACATAATGATTGAACAATTTATTCGTTAATGCTAGTACTTTTTGTGCATTTCACTTTGAATCAAAATTAAATAAGTTCTAAGAGTATTATCGTATTATTTGAGTTAATGTTTGGATCAAAGGATTTTGTAAAGTAGCCAAATTTACCAACAATTCTAAAAAACGTAGTCCACTCATGATTACCTGTTTTTTCTTGCTGGTCCCTACAGGGTACAAACGCTGAACAAAAAATATTGAGACCAACTTCAAAGGTTCTCACTTCCACCTTTGCCCCAATGAAGACCAGGAAGATCCTTCAATAACACCACCGAGTCAGAAATTCTCGAGACTTTTGCCACACTTATTTTGTCCTGATTTGACATGACTGTCTAGGCTTCTGCTAAGGCGAGCGAATTTACGAGAAGCTACCACGTGAACATATGTGTGCCGCTTCAGGTCCAAAAAGAAAACACGTCACTTAGACCCGTAATAAAAGAATAACGCAAGAGGCAAGAATAGCGAGGCAGTTCATTTGCTTCCCGGAAACTGACGTGTGCTACCAGAATTCTGTCGACATTTCCCGGAATGGAATACGCTACTCCTTGTTGTTATTTGCTTGCTGAAAACATTCTAAAATTAAACAAGGTCAAGTTTTGAGCATGTGCAGAGTCATTTCATAATTCACAATTTACCTTGAGATAAAATTAATTACGTTGGTATGGGGATTTAATCCAAAAAACACGCTGGAATCGAATAATATTAATAGGTATTTTTTTCTTTATCGGGAACGAAGCCATAACGTCAGACTGGCATATTACACTCGAAAGAAAATATACCTTAGCTGTTTCACTCTCCCTTCCCTTTGGGGACTTGAAAACCTCGCACAGCGCACAGTCTCGGCCCCTGTGCTGGCACTGCAGCTGAGCAGACTAGAGGCACCGCACGGAGTTCACTTCGTACACTTGAACAACCGCACGAAGTTCACTTCCTTCACTTGAACAACCGCACAAAGTTCACTTCCTTGTCTTGAACAAACGCACGAAGTTTACTTCGTTCACTTGAACAACCGCACGAAGTTCACTTCCTTCACTTGAACAACCGCACGAAGTTCACTTCGTTCACTTGAACAACCGCACGAAGTTCATTTTCTTCACTTGAGCCCCAAAAAGGAAGTTAACTTTTCTGTTCACACACACTTCGTTAACGAGCTCACGGTGGCACTATCATGCTCAACGCTTGTACAGTATTTTCAAGTATTTATCAACAGTATTTTTCAAACCTACAGCATTAATTAGTCGATTCTTTAGAAATCTCCCACGAAAAATGAAAATGAACGTTAAAGGGAACGTCTTCACTATCAAACGTTTGGGAATGCACGGATTCAATCAATCTAACTGAGAAGTGAAATCAAATTCAAACAGCTAAATTCATTCTCATCTGACTGTCGCTAGATCATTTTAATATTTGATGACGTCATGTGATGTCTAATGTGCACACAAATTGGTCATCTGTAGAAATTTCCTTCCACATAGGACATTTTACAAGAAAATACATTTTTCAAAATTGTTTCCAAACTTTTTTAGAGGCACTCTTCAGAGACGGCTTCTGCGAGGAACAACCTGTTGTAGTCTCGATCTCAGTAGTCAGAAGTAACTCGGAGTCGGAGATCTCCCTACGTAGAGCGCTCTAACGATGTTTAAGTAGTGTGTTACAGCTCTTACAGTAATAAGAGCTGATGTTCTCACGAGCGGCATCTAACTGAAATCGATAAATTAGCACATTAAATAGTGTAAATAATTTTCTTCGAGATCTCTATGCCGATAATATAATTAGTCAGATTACAGATGAAAGATGCCAATTTCTCATCACCTTACCCAGTCAACAAAAGGCGGCCTCAAGAGGGCAGGTAGAGTCCCCTCTGAATGCCCCGTCGTCGCGGCAAACAAATCATTAATTAACTGCCCGAGTGCGGAAGAGATGCGATGACTTATCCTAATCCGATAAACAAATCCACGTATGCATTAGGAAGATTAAAATGTGTGCTTCGTGTAATGTATTAATTTTAAAGCTCGTATATTAAAGTATACGCTAATTACATGCAAGTTATTAATTACCAGCCTATGTGCCGTCGAACATGTATCTATTTGTCCCAATTCTTGCGACCACTGCAAAAGCCCTCCGGTTATCAGCAAATGTAAAATTGATGAAAGAATACCTCACTTTGAGTAATAGATAATTGCTAATTATTGCAAGCATGCATTATTTCATGCCGTAATAGGACATTTAATTCCCACTCCCTGACGTGCCGTGTAGATTTACCCTTCAAATTTTTTCAAGAAGTTTCCAAAGGAGGAAAAAGAGGGGGGTAACAAAATTCAGTTGGAATTCAGCTCTCACGAAAGTTTTCAAATGCTTGACGGTTACCTGACAAAAAAGCGTACTATATCTTCACTGATTGCAGTCCGAGAAGTGAGAAAAAACAGATCAAGATCTGATCCATTTCGATGGAAGAAAAAGGGAAGAGACATCTCGAAATGGCTTTCGACAAAGTTAGACGGGCTGATGACTGCGCTTGAAGTTGACCGAGTTCATAATTAGAAAATATACTTAAATTCTCAGTTCATTTATTCAAAGTTAGATTGCAATGATTTTGGCGTTGTGCCACATCTTTTGTGAAGTCATACTGATCTCCAAAAGTTTCTGTTCGGGAAAGATGCACGTTTTCCAGCAGCATCGCAGATAAACAATGTTGTTCACCTTAATTCCCTCATCACTGAAGACCAAAGAAAGTTCTGAAACGTGTTTTGAAATTGCAGCCCAAAGCCACGTTCTGAGGCTCTGGGAATACCAGCCGAATTTTGGAGTTTCTAATAACTCTTACTCCTTTCAGGAACATCCTGTGAAAGAACTGAATAAATTCTGTCATTTTATTTACTTTTAACCAACTCCACGGTGAAGAATTTCTCTTTAAACTAGATGAAGATTAAGTCAGCAGCATAGAAATTTGGATCCAAGATTGTTTTTCCTTCGGTAAGACCTTCATTGCTCAAGAATTGTGATAATAATTGTGCTCTTTTTCTGAGTTTGAATCATCCTGGACAGTCTTGCTGACACAAGTTGCCGCTATTTTAAGCTGTAATCCTCTTTTTCACAAGCTTCTATGAGAATTTCTTTGCAATCTGCTTTTGATACACTGCGCAACTAATTTTGCCAACTAATCATGTTTGCGAGCAAACGTCTTTGAAGCATTTTTTTTTCCTCAAAACAGCGCTGCCGTGCATCAACCCTCACAACTCATGGAGAATTTCAACGCGTCACTGTGTGTCAACTTTCCTAATAGAGGCCGTAGTCCGACATATCTTACCATTAACGAGTGAGACCTGCCCCGTAATCAAATTTAAAATATTTCGACCAAATCTGGCCTCGCAAACCTGATATTTTACATTTTCAATTTATCGCGACCGCGGTTGTTTTCCGCATTTTTTCAGTACATGATCTTTTGCGACAAATTTGATAGTTTATTGCGCCAGTATTCATACCTTGAATGTAAATTTGGAAACAATCAGAATTGATAACCAAATCTTGTGACGGCCATTCATGAATGTACGAGGGGCAATCGAAGAGTTCTAGGACAACTCCTAAAATTTTCTGGCGCGGAAAGTTTTCCCCTGCGGTTCTACGGAGACGGAATCTACCGGTGGAGACATCGGTTGTCGAAGCGCATACATAATAACGGATCTTATAGAAAAACCCAGCAATATTATTTTGAAAAATACGTTTTTTATTCTTTTATTACATCGTTTTTTCATCATCCTTCGTACACTAGTCGCATATCTTGTCTTTAATTGAACCAAAAACCTAATCTCGAGTCGTTCGCTGGAGCTAACGTAATTACCGTCACACAAGACAGACTTTCAAGATGTGCTGATCAGTATCCTGGCTGCTGACACGGGTCAGTTTCATGGATGTCTTCATAGAAGATATTAAGTTCCAGCATTTTGATTCCCGGGCTCATGCAGACGCAATTGTTGAATCAATGCCAGCTCTGAGCTATCTCGAAAAAGTTGAACACACCACAATAAGAAATACATTTGCGATGATTTGGTCCAAATTTCATAGGGATTAAGTGAGTTTTTTTATTATTCTTACATTTGCAGGTCAAACTGGATAACTCTTTGCAGCAAACCTGAGGCATGTCATTTGTACGCGATGATGCCTGTGCTGATATAAATTAAACCTTTATTACTGGCCCATCAGCGACATCAAACTAAAGTTATACGTACAGAAGTATTTTAAATTGCATTCGAAATCGAATCCCGGAAACGAAAATCTGTACTTCGTAAAAGAATAATCTTCGCGATGAAAATCGTCGCTATCATTCAGCCGTCGGATGGCCACTCACGTAATTTTTTAGCAGCTCATCAACATTTATCGCATTCCTAAAGCCCGGACTGGGTTCAACACGAAGCGGATTTTGTAGGACGCCTTCCGCCTCCGGCCGTGCTCCTACCTGCGACTGCGGCTGTTGTGAACGGGGCAACGTGCCGCAGCGTGCATTGTGACAGCAAAGGATTAGAAGGAGGAAAGGAATTACTCGCGAATGAGTCTACACACCCGCACTACACTTCTATACCATACACACCCCCACCAACACTGCTGTGCCTTGCCACACAACCCGGCCACATCACACGCCCACACCACTCACCCACCAAACCCACCTACACCACACGCCCACACCTCTCACCCACATCACACACCCACACCACACACTCACACCACCCACCCACACCCCACACTGGGAGCACATTATGCGCCCATTTGACCAATAATTTAAGACGTTATGAGACGCGTGTGGCCGAGAACTTTGGGCTTCGCACAACATTGGTGGCAAACTCGGGCAAGAAATGGCGGTAAAATATTTGCGGCAGAGGTCTGAACACAAGCAGGTCGTCCACATAATAAAGAGCGTAAGTGGTGAGTATGGCTAGGCATGAAAACAGATGTGTTATCATGCAGCGCTATCTCAAGCTCATATACATTTTTGGGGCATCTCAAGATTTTTTAAATATAAATGGAACTGGGAGTACACGTTCAGAAAATTCGCTCGTGCTAACATGCAGAGTGGAGTGGTGGTCCCTTCACTCGACGCGACTTGAGACGTAAATGAATTTTAGAGCACAGTTTTCCGCGCGTTCTTTTGAAAACGTTGGAATTATGCATGAATATTTCAAGCGAATGTATGCGTATACAGCATATTTTTGAAAATTTCTCTTTCATGGTGAAAAAAGCAAGGAGTTAATACGATGACTTTCGTACTTTTGTGACTGAATTTGCGTATTGAAAATCTTAGGAGGCAATCAATCATCTTTTATACTGGGAAGTATGTACATGCTCTATTAAGAACGTTGAGAAGCAATACATTGTAAGAGTTTTAAGAGTGAAGTTTGAGTAAATCGAACCCTTAAAGCTATGTGATACTCATCCTTATGTAATAGGCGAATGCAAGCGATGAAATTTCAATTGCGTGTGTTGTGTTCCGAGTTGTACATTAGCCGCTAGGGGATGTTTGCAAAGGTTATTGCGTTATATTATCACATGTTTCGAGGCTTGACTACTTAATTTATTTTTAAAAACCTTAGATAACACCAGGCTTGTTCATAAATAAGAGTCTTAGAAGCATAATAATAAACCTAAACTATTTAACCCTATGATTTCTGATTACATACATCGGTTCGTTCAGAATGATTTTTCCAGCTCTTTTGAGACATTTGTAACTAGTCCACCGTCCTATTGACACGCACCAACGCTCTTCCCGCCACAGCGACTATGGAAGCAGCGCACTACGCGTCTCTATCGAACATAGCCCTGGCTGGCTGAGGTTGGCGTAGGTAGGCGTAGGTTGACGTAAGTTGGCGTAGGTTGGCGTAGGTTGGCGTAGGTTGGCGTAGGTTGGCGTAGGTTGGCGTAGGTTGGCTGAAGTTGGCGGAGGTGTGCGTGTTTCTTAAAATACGCTAGGTAAAAGAACTTCACTTTTATCTTGCTCCTAGGCTAAAACTATAATATTCCATTTCTTTGTAACCAAAAAAAAAAAATGCTAAAACTTTGCTCATTTTGTCAGGTCAATGAATTTTCATGTTTACTTTTCTTCAATATAATACCGAAGGAAAAATAATAGAATTTGAAGGCAAAGGTGAAATTTCATGGGAATAATGGACATCTGATATTATAGTAAAATAAAAGAGTTGATCATAACGCATAATTTGAAGGAAAAAAATCCTATTTCATAACGTTACTTGCACCGTCATTTTCTACCTGATCCTCATTAATAACCTTTTTAAAGCATAATAAAAAAGTACATTCCTCCACCTGAAATGAATCTCAACCTTTGGAGTAGTACAGGAACATTTCAATCTCAGCTCAATTGTGGCTTATTAATGTTACACACTTGCGTTTTCTCAGGTGGAAAAGTAGTGAGACACCCCAGCGGCACGCACAGAACAGGGGAATGTTGGATGCGTGAATTTTTGATAACCACGTAGTTGCAATAAATCAATAAATTGAGTGGCCTCCACGATCGCCAGATCTAACACCGTGTGATTGTTTTCTATGGAGAGACTGGAAGACGAAAGTATGTTCTAGTTCCCCTCAAAACACTGAAGATTTTAGAGAAAGAACCACTAACGAATTCAATATTCTAAAAACTGATTCAAACAGTTAATCAAACGAGTTATTACATCGTCGCGATCAAGAGCTCAAAAGTGTGTGGACAGAAATGGATGACATGTGGAAGGAATTGGAGCTGAAAACATGTTGACAATATTTCGCATATATTTTATTAAAACGTAAAGCATGTGTTCAAAAACGTCGTACGAAGAATATGACCCCGACAGAATAAAAATGGAGCAAATAGTTTTTTGCATTATATTATTTTCATTTTGGACTCCGTTTTTCGTTCGAGGGACTCTCTGTATAAACTTATAGGGGTCGTTAGTGCTGCGCAGCAATACGGTCTAAAAATTATCTATATTTTTTTATGAGATCATTCCTAATATTATCCTCTAGCTTAACGTTTTATTGCAACAAAGTATCACTAAATGATACGCTTACAGTACAGTATCACTCGTGAAGGTTAATAACTAAAATTCAACATGCAGCTTTATGTTCGTGCGAATCGATATACGTATACGGTAGTGCAAGTTTTCATATATTTTCTCATCCATGTCACTACAGTATGAAATCATTTTCCTAATACACAACTTTATGGTTGTACTTAAAACTCTAACTTATCATAGAAGCGTTCTCTTTCATTCAAAGCGCATATAGATTGAGGGAGTAAAATAGATGTGTTTGTGAAAAGGTACCTAGAAATGTTGAATTACCGGAGACATGTTCGAAATTTTCTGGCTACTGCTTAATGCAAAAATTTCCTAGCTACTGGTAAAACCGCGTACTGTTTACAATATGACGAGAAAAAAGGAGAAACTCATAGCACGCACTAGCACAGGTCTGCTCAGAACTGCTTATCCTGATGTACGATACAAGTTCATCTTGGGGGTCTTCACTGACATTTCAACTGTCATTTTTTCTGAATGTCTTAATTAAAAAAGTTAAAACTTAATACTTCAATTCAGATTGTTGGAAATACAAACTATGATTGATCGAAACCGCTTTTCAGGAACAATTTCATCACGCAGAAGAATTTCTCCTGGAATCATCGTCATTACCTCGTACAGTTGAAGAAGACTTGAGATAAATAGAATTACAAAATGAACAGAATAAAAACTACATTAACTCTTAAATGTATCTACTCGAACTTCAAGCCTTTTTCCAAAATCCAAAATTAAAATATTCCAAAAGATTCTTGCAGACGACTTTTATGTGACTGAAGCACGATTCCGTCGCTACTATATTTTCGAAATCTTTTAACGAAATTCTTATCGTCCAATTGTGCTGGAATATCAAAAAATATGTACGCATATCTGAATTGCCAAAATACTTTTTATTTTGCTCAATATAGCACCCGAGGGCACAATTTGACCCTCTAACGACTAAATAAGTTTTACGATAAGCCTGCATTTAATTAATTATACGAGAAACTATCTGCATTCTCATGTACATTTACGTTCAATGTGGCTTTAGCATTATAGAAAAAAACTGGCATCATCCTTATGAAACGGACAGTTCCGTCCTTATAATCGCTAAGGAGTTAAAATGAAGGCTGCGGGAGAGCAGAAACAAGGGGCACTGTCGTCAAAGCTGAAACTGACGGGACCGCTAAAACGCTTTTCGTTTTGCCCAAACGACCTCCCGAGAGCAGAACTTAGAACGAACACAGTAAGCATGGGTGTGCGGACTTAGAACGAGATCTGACTGAGCGCAGACCTCCCGAGAGCAGAACTTAGAACGAACACAGTAAGCATGGGTGTGTGGGCTTAGAACGAGATCTGACTGAGCGCAGCGGCCAGGAACACAGCCAGCACAAAGGACACGGTCGCAGGCCTTGTGGCAGGGCTGGCGCAGAGCGGTGTGACGCAGTTGCAGACCTTGTAGCCGCCCTTGATGGAGTAGCACCCGGCACCTCGCGCCTCCGTCAGGCGTCCGCACGTCAAAGCAAACCAGTCATCTGTTCACACAAGGAATAAGGGTTTCTTTTGCACAGAAATGTGCTAAAATCTTCGATCCATGAACGTGTGGGAATGAAAAGCAACGTTTCCTGTCTCTATTCTAGAATATATGTGTCCCTGTGTATCTTCTTTTTGATGCAACAAAGTAGACTCTCCTCACGAAAAATATAATTTTTTCTTGAAATTTTGGACATCATCTTTCAAAAAATACTTCAAAGAGTAGATTTATCGCCGCTGCTAAAAGATATTAAGAGCTAAGTAAGAAATGATAATGACATGGTCAGCAAATTTTAGCGGAGAACATAAAGTAAGAATTTAGCACATTGTCCCTCACTGGCCAGAAAAATACATGACCCGTCTGAAACAGGCCGGGCATGCTTTTTATAAGCGTATGCGACGACGATAATATGTACAAAAATTATTATTACGCGGTGCACACGCACTTAAAAACTCTGCTCGGTATCGTAGAGTCACATTTTTGGCCTTGGTGAGAGAGATGAATTGCTGAATAACACGAAGACTTTAACTACTGTACGCTGTTAATATGGCATTGCGACATCGTAATAATAAACTAACATTCGATGGCCGACCTTACGCTCAACAAAACTGTATGTATTTAAGTACTGATACGAACTGCCTTCTCTGACAGTCTCGCTGGAATGCGCACCCGAGAATCTGGACCCGTAAACTTTGGCTTATTTAATTCCTTCAGTACGTAAAAAACAGTGTTGGGAAAAAATATAAACCTGGTACACATTATATGTACAATACGAAATCCCAGCACCCGCTGTAATTACTACAGGGACTGTTTTGCGCGATGTTTCGTGTCCCGATGCAAGGAGTTCATTTAATTCCGCGGGATTAGTTTTATATTTTAGCATATACGTCATGGGCCACAGCGGTATAGATCTCGGATTTTAGTCAACGAAAGCACACAACTGATCGCGTGTTATAACTGATCGTGGTGTTATTCACATTTCGCATTCACATTAATACCGAAAGAAATTTAAGATCGTCCGTTTTCGGTAAAAACCTATGTTAGACTTCTAGCACTAATACTTTACAAACTACAGCATTTTTCAATCGGTAATTTTTTTAGCGGATGCCCTGTAGTACATACATTCTGCTCAGCTCATTTTCCCAGAATTGTTGGGTCATGGCTGTCGCTCTTCCGACCACACCGAAAATATTTCTCTCCCTCTCACATCGATTTCCGAAATCGATGTTGTTAGCAGAGCCACCCCTTGTTGGAGAGCTTCGGAAACCCGATGACGATTATGGCCTGTTTTCTGCGATGCAGGGCCAGCCAACTACAGGGTTGCGTGAGGCAAGAAGGCCTTCTCAATAACGAGGAATCATCTTCATTCATGCCAGGTTCTCTCCGATACTCTGACAGGCGCGACGAACGTACATCAGCCGCGCTGTTCCACAGCAACTTTATTCAGATTCAAAACGAATCCACATTTACGAGAATCGATGACACGAGCTCATTGAGTTATACAAGGGGCTCTCAATAAACGAACCGTCTCGCCGAAATAAAGAAACCATTTTTCTGAACTGTAACCGGAAGAAACGAGCTAATTATTCAAACTCTAAATGAGGGCGCAAATCGATGGACAAGCAGCTCATGTGCTCGCTTTCGCTTTTTCATTGAGTGGAATTTATTTACATCATCTAGTCTGAAGATCTTCGACTGGTAATAACTTAGTCCGCATATTCATGTGTAGGCATTTCATTTGATGGCCAGCGTATTCTTTAGTAGTTGACGTGCATCTTATCCTGTAATGTAACCTAAATCATCGAGAGCGCAACGCTAATCGTTTTTTGGTACAGCTACAGGGCAAAAAGAACGAAAAATAAAAATAATTTAAACTCATCTCTGAGTTCACCTTGTATTAATTTCAGATTACTGAGCCATCATTTCTCCTTTTTTTAGCGTCACTCAATACGTGTTGAAATTTTTAAAATTTGTGGTCAAGTACGTGGATGGATAAAGTCAAAATTGCGACCTGGTCAAAATTACTCGATTCTAACAAAACCAACGTAAAAGTATGCAGGTCTGAACCATTACCAAAGCATTAAAAACTCAGAAACAAGCGACACATATTATGAAATTTAACAGTCCGTTTGAACCGCCATGATCGACAAATCGAGCGAATTCGATAGCGCTTTCAAATCAATCAAGCGTAGGCTGGAATATCGACATTTCAACACCCACCGTTGTGAATTTTGGTGCACGCCGAGAATTCGTCATCAATGGGGCACTCCAGCATGAACTTGGCGGTGTGCTCCAAGTGCGAGCACTCGCCCATGTCTCGCTCCGGCACGTCGGGCCAGGTCCGAGTGATGTTGGCTCGAATTAACATGGCGAGATCCTTGCTTGCTTTGCTGCCCTTCACCTCCGGCAGGCACACTTTGCACGTGAATGCAGACACCACTGCAGTGAGAAAAACAAAGTTATCAATTTGAAAAATACTAGGATCCACTGTGAGGTTTTGATTGTGTTTTATTGCTATGAAAATCCAGTGGGTAATAGGTGAGCACGATTTATTTGTCTTTTTGCGATGGTCTTCGCTTCCAGAAAACTATGAATTCAGAAGAAATCGAGGAGTCATCACTCTGACTGGAAACACCAGAAGGAAAGATGACATAAATAATTGTGACACAGCAAGAAAAGATTCTTCCCATAACTAAGTAATCAGACATTGCAAAAGAACGTTAAGATAAGCCTCGCTGGCTCAAAATAACATAGAACAATTGTACTCTACATAGAATAAGCATGAGTGACCAGGTCTTCATATCTAAACATTCATTAGAAATTCTGTACATGAGAACTCGTAAGCGTTTTAAGCGAGAAGGGATTGTTGAAGAAAATCGTTCGTTGTTTAATACTTCTTTATGAACGCACTCATTAGCTATTTAGAAGGTTCAAATTTTTCATACCCTCTTTCTAAGAACTTGCAACTAGTCAAGTCCTAATTTTATTTCGAATGCTCACAAGGTTGGCTTGAATCAGGCAAATCTCAATGATGAAATCGTGTTTTCAAAATCAGTTGTCATTGAAGAACCTTTTCTTCGGGAAACATTTCTATGTCGACCGATTCGTATCGTCGGAGTTCATTCTTACTCGAAGTACAAAGAAGATTTAAATTTCCATTAAGAGTTTTTCAAGTCACTTCAGTGAACGAAAATTAGGATTATTCGTAAGAACTATTCGTAGCATTCTATTTCATCGACTTTAGTTCGCGGAACCATACAGGAATTGGGTCTTGTTTCTCTTGCTCAGGCAGCTAATTCACGCAGGACAACAAATATTGAAATCTGTATCACTTTCACGCTTGTATATTATCGTTAGATGTAATGCAACGTCAGAAAAAAGTAAATGACAAATAGGCAATCGTATTTCGAATATCTCTTCATCGGTTGCTAATTACGAAAAGAAATATTACTAGAAAGACTTTAGTTTAATGAAATTTACTCTAATGGTAATAGGTCATTTTCGGAGAAAAATGATTGTCAAGATAAAAAGAATAACCAAGGTAATGGTGAACATCTTTAATTAAACTTTTTACGTACGCTGCGGAATACTAAGCTTCCATCATCAGTGCTGAAAAAAATTACCATTTAAAAGTTGTTACTTTAACAGCCGTAACTAAAATGATCAAACCGATATTGTCTCTAAAAAACTAAATCCTGATTCCAAACACTGCTTCTTTCACACTACATGTGGTTTTGAATCCCACACATGTATACATCAGTACACACCACCACATAAGCCCACACACCTACAGCCATGCTATATGGGAAATTGGAGCGAAGTACAACTTCACTGAGCTCTGATCACTGTTCAATTGAGGTATTTCCGTACATACGTAAATCGATTCTAAAATTTTAAGGTTCAGTTCATTCTGACTGCTACAGAGAATTGAAAAGTTAGAATTAATAATACGATGGTGGGAATGATTGCAGTGATTTCGAATCGCTGAATGAGACAGAGGCGAATGGTCTCCCGTTGTGTGGGGAGTGCCTAAATGTTGACTGTGCAGTAAAAATAGTGGCAGTGCAGTAATTCCAACATAGGACTGCGTGCAGCAATCACACTTACGTATGTAGACACAAACACTCCCCACAAGTAAAGTATTCGAAGATTTGAAATTGTAAAACATTCTTTAAGAAACGTTTTGAGATTAGAAATTTAATGCAGCGTCGCTTTGAAAATGAAGAGTGGAACGTCATATTATAAGTATTCAACTATGAAGCATCTTTCCCTTCGAAAAAAGGGGATTTCTCTTGTTTAAACGTAAAAAGCCCTTTTAGCAATCGTTCATGTTGAAAATACATCAAGAATTTGTTGAAATCACTATTCTTTATTTTCTTTAAGAGAAGCTGTTCCACAAAGGTTGGGAATACCAAGCTATGCATAAAAAAGCTTCTAAAAATCCCGTACAGAAACTTCACATTCAAGAGAAAATTGACCCAAAACAGAAATTCGACATATTTTAAAAGCCAAGCCAATTACTTCACAATAACATGGAGTCTGTTTTATTGTGCCTTATATAAACTAATTACTGATGTCAGTCTCGAGTGAAAAATAATGCAATTTTTGAAGGCATGCGTTATTTATCTATTTGGAAATTTTTATTGGTCTCCACGTATACAAATACTACACAAACATAATTAATTGCTGAATTATTCAAACTCAAAAGTCTTCACGCTCGTTATTTTCTTTTTGATTGAACGTTCTGGAGGAAAAAGAAAGAACCTTAAGGGTTTTATCATTTGTCAGACGCTCACTGCGACCTAGATCTGCACTGCGTGTAAAATGAAAAATCGTTCGAAACTTTTTGCAGAATTGCATCGGAAATTTCAAAGGCTTTTACGAAATAAAACGCTGAACTTTTCTGATAAGAAGTCAGTACAAGAATAAGGTATCTCAATTGCGTTCTCGTGTATTTATTTGAACCCTGGAAAGCGGCGGTACAGCAAAGCTGGGCTCAGTAGTACAGAACGATGGCGATAGCAAGGCCTGGTACGTGGACTCCACGGAGGTTGGGCCGCCCTCCACCACCTAATTGATTCATGTTTCAATTAACTACCTGGCAGTATTAATACAAACTTTTCCATTACAATATAATATTACAACTTTTTTCGTCAGGGGCTCCACTGTTAATTACGAACTCTTTGACTGGTTAAAACCCCTTATGTACTTGTATTAAAGCCTTGTTCGCCGTCTCCGAAAGAAGGAGTCGGAATATTTGGATCCTCTCGAGGACCTCACGGTAGAGGATCGGCTTCGTTTGCTCTGTAACTCCAGCCATAAAACTGTTGCAATCAAGCCCAGATATCGATCAAGGGACTAAAATATTTACGAACAATAGGTTGCTTTAGCGAAGTCAATAAAATAACCTAAAACTTGGATTAGTGCTTGAGATTTGTGACCCGTTCTAGTCCATCGTAAAAAAAGCTACAGATTTTCAACACTGAGGCTCTATAGGAGTAGAGTTTAATTCTGCACAATATCGAGATCCTTTGCTAAAAAATTAACCAAGCCTTGATTAAATTAAATCACAACTTTAAACTATCAACATTTGAAATTTAGGGGTTTAGTTCAGGTGAACGAGTTGTGTAAGTGAGGGTCGTTAGAGCTAACCGATGCCACCAGTCCAGCGGACAGTTTGTTGGTTCAAGAGCGCAGCTGAGGCCAAACAAAGGAGTAATTTGGGAGAGCAAACGCGTAAAACTAAAAAAAATCATCAAAACGACTCGTCAGTTTGAAAATACCAAGCCCACGCATCTGTGCCGAAGAAACGTCCCTTCACGACCACCGGCCGCACCAGTGCACGCCACTCAATAATATATACCCTCCCCCCCCAATAAGTGGAGGTAGTGAGGGTACTGTTTCAGCTGACGAGCAATATTGAACTTTGTCAAGCACGCCGCAAGTTTAGAGGTTCTAAGTCTGCTCCAGTTAGGCGCAGAAGTCCAAATATTTCAATGGGATTTTTGAACTTTTAGTTTCCTCTGGCAGGACATTAACATGAATTTTCCGTCACTGGTGCGATGCATTTTCGAAAGTTTGGAACCGGACGTATATATTTGAATTTAGCAACCATTTTAGTTCAGTCAATGTAGTAATGAAATTTTACTCAATTCCTCCAATTTTCTTGTAAAATTTCAAACGACGATTTCACCATAACGGAGCGTTCTGCAATATTGCATTTATGATCAGTTTGAATCTGATAGCAATACTTTCAGGTGACTTAAAAAATGCCATGAGTAAAATTTTGGCAATTGAAAAAAAGAAATTACATTCATCGAATTTTTACCTTTTCAGCTATTGGTGCACAATAAATCACCCAATATTGATGGACTTATAAGGACGTTCTGAGTCGCTTTGCTAAGAAAATTGGCAAATTAGGACGCAAAGATGAAAAGTATATTTGTAAATACGACGACAGAAGCTCATCTCACTAACAAATTGCGCCACCGAATCGAACGTTCTAATATTCTAAGCTTGAAACTTTATTACAGCAAACTTTAAGCAACTTAGTCAACATCTTCATCGAGAAATAACGCTTAGCTTAACTGAAAAATTAAACTCATCACTCACCCGTCACCGTCGCCAGGAGCGCCGTCACAGCGGTGGAGATTACCTTCATTCGAGATACCATGTTTCCCTTGACCGGCTAGCTTTACTCTCAACAGAATTTTGCTCAAGTATTGATAGTTTTTAATTTAATCAAGCTAGGGTCTGACTGTAAAGGTTTTATAGACCGTGACAGAATATTTTCCTTGATGGAATATGGCCGTACCTGAACAGCTTTCGAATCTGGAAAATAGACGCAAAAATTAATGAACGAAATTATTTTCTTGGAATAATTCTAGGTTTTCCAAGAATTCTGTCGTTATTGTTGTAATTAAGATTAAATAAATTTACATTTACAAATAGACATCCTAAAATTATTAGTCGCAGAGCTGAATAACCAGTAAAGAAAAACCCTGTCAGCTTTTGAAAGCTGATTGTGATAAATCGGGCAAATACTTTTTTCCAAACCGCTATTCCAGAAAACAATCATCTTCAAACATGACACTACGCAGATTCTGTCTTCACCGAATGCAATGGAATCGTCCATTGTGGGAAATACCACCCACAGATGCCTGATGCAAATATTACCACAGATGCCTGATGCAAATAATACCACGGATGCCTGATGCAAATAAAAACCGGTGTGTGTGTATTTTCGGATCTTGGTAGATCTAAAACAACGGGCTTTTTTTTCTTCTTATGTATTATTTGGTTCTAATTTAAATGAGTCACTCGATTCAATGAGCTACTCTAAGCATTCGCTTAACGCTAAGAGAAAGCGTTTACGTACGTGGTGCTATAGCTTGAAGTTATCAATAATTTGAAACTTACCTGAAAATAAATCAACTGTGTAAGAACAACAATAGAGTTAAAAACACTCAAAAACTCATAAAAATATAATTTTTTATCTCCAAAGGCTGCACACATTGTCATCGAGTTGAATATTTGGGTCATACATATTTTATGTTAAATGTGAGAAATAATTTATTTTAAAACAAACAAATAAGAGTTAAATTTCTACTGAATATTTAAGAAGTTTTCTCAAACCTGAGGGTTGCAAGCAGTCGTAAATACTTGAGAGGTTCAACATTTTTCCATCAATTATATAAATTTCTTGAAGTGCGAAAGAGCTTCCAGCCGTTTTAACCTCTCATTCGATAAAAACGAATTCGATTCATTCCTGTGTTTCCTTGATTGCTCTACCGTTTCCTTGATTCCAGTGGTTGCCCTATCCCTGATGTGTAATCTATGCCTAGAGTTTGATCACTCCCAGAAGTTTGGTTGGTTCTTTTTCCGACAAAGAAGTGTGGGGACCATTTTATTCAAGACCTCGCCTAAACAATCGCCATATCATACCTTGGGACCTGCCGCGCTAATTGCTGCTGCAGTGTGACACTGTCATCATTCCTGACGTCGAGACCACTTTGGAACAAGATTTATTTTAAGATCAAAGGATCAGCACAGCGTAAAACTTTCCCATCACCGAGTCCGCAGTTTTCTATAAATGTCTTATCTCATTAATAGGGTTTCAATTATTTTGAAACTCGAGAATTCCATGCAACTTGGACAGGAATACTTGAACCAATAAAAAAGTTTTAAATTTTGCCCTTTAAAATTCTCGTTTTAGAAGACACGACCAAGATCTCTTCGACCAGATTACTGATTTGTCAGATTCTCTAATTGAATTTTAAAATTTCGGATTGAAACGAAGAAAAGAAAAGAATTTGGAGTTTTTTTGAAAGACGAGTAGTTGGATTTCTAAAATCCTCTTTGGCGGATTTCTGCCGTGCGCTAACGAACAGCTTACTTAAAGCCTTTTTGTATTTCCTGACAGCACGTTCTGTTTCTTCTCGAGTGACACTCAACCACCTATTTTAAAAACTTTGTGCAATACGATATCATGGAATTTCATCAATTTTATTTCAATTTCATCAGGACGTAACTTTTTTTCGAGCAATACTCATACTTTTTTGCTATTCTCACGTGAAATTACTTCCTACCGAGACAACCGAGTCTCGAGTCTTCCTCTTCTTCTGCTCCTACGCTCAAAATCAAAAACCCTGAATCAAATTAATAGTTAAGTATTAAAAAATCAATGTTTAATGTATCATAGATACTGATGGCGCGTAGACTCCAATTTATTCTTCAAGGATAGCGAATTTTCAGGGTTGGGATGTGTTGAAATTTTCTATAGAGACGTGCGCTAAATTTTCAACTTGTCAAATAGATCATTACAAATTTTATATTTGTACCCAATTTTAACATCCCAGTCACGTCAGTACCATCCTTGCGTTTGTTGACTCTGAAATTTTCGATGGCTGATTACTCTAATTTAGCGGCGGAAGCTGTAGATTTTATGCGATCTTTGAGTGTATAAGTGAAGTGTATAAACTAAAATCTACATGAAACGTCATCAGAGATAGAGACAGTTGAAGCAGAACGTATACACGAAATAAGTGTCAAAACTAGCATACGTATTTACACGCAAAGATTATCTCAAGCACAAACGTTCGACTGTGGGAAAATATAGTTTTTTCCAAATAACATGGATGACATTCGATTCGATTTATCGGAGCATTAGCAACCAACATCTTCAAGGGATTTTCAACATTTGCCCGCATAGCTTCATGTATGTTGCAAAACTGTACAAAAATAATTCGTGTTTGATACAGGGTGATGCAGAAAAAAGGAACTTTTGAAAAATCCAATAGAAATAGAGAAAAGTCCAGCAAAGAATTATATTGAGAGCAATTGATTACAACGTACTTTTAGGGGACAGTTATTCAAATTATCAGTGTTTAAAAATTACGTTCTGTAGATTGCGTCCTTCTGAGCGCAGCATTCTGTCAATCGGCTCTAGAGATTCTTTATTAATTGTTGCAACATCTCAACGTGAATGGATGCCACAAATTCCATCTTGAATTCTTCATAACGTGACTCTTCCAAGAACACTGGACGAATCGATATAAAAAATTCGAGACGGAATTCGTGGCATCCCAGAGGAGACGCTGCAGTAATGAATAAGGAGCCTCCGGAGTAGATTGGTAGAACGCGTACATTGAGGAAGATGCTGTCTACAGCACGTAATTTTCAAACATTGATAATTTGAATTACTGTCTTTTAAAAGGCAAGCTGTAGCGGTTCCATTGTTGTCAATGAAATTTTTTGTCGAATTTTGTCTATTTTCATCGGGTTTTTCAGAAGTTTCCGTTTTTCTGTCCTGCCCTGTTTTATCTAAAAATGTCCTACTGCCTAAGGTCCAAATTTTAAAAACACTGCCTAACCACGCACGTTCGATTCATTTTCATTCGAATCCAGCGTCCTCGTTTGTTTAGTACGTTCAAAACACGCCTTCAAATAATGTACGCTAACATGCTTCATAGTGCACGTCTCGCCACCGAATACAGTCAGTGAAGCATGATTAAAAACGTGCTTTAACTCTTATCATGAAATTATGCAGAGCCGCAAGAACTAAATTCAAAGTCCCTTCGCGAAGAAATAAATCACTCTATGTTATCAAAAAAGATTTCATTTTGTTGTGCTAAATCTAACACCTCGATCATTTCAAATTTATCCGCTGATTTATGCTCCGATACAGATGCGTATTTTTACCCTAGCGAGACACATTTTTCGATCGGCTTAATGAACATCGAGAGCTTTGGTGCAGGCAATATTCCCTGATGTTCTTGTACGCTTTATCATATTTAGATGACGCTGCTGGATGACCCTTTACGATATTGAGCGATCTTAATACGTAAACTATAAATTGTGAGTCTTAAGCAAGGACAAAATTTTGCTATTTTCTAACTTTTTTAGAGTATTTTTGGGTTAAGATACATTAGGTCTCTGTACCGTCTCTGTTTACGTCCTTTACCCTGATCTGAGGTAAACACGGGACGGCAGTTCCCACGGCACTCATGCAGGTACATACGTATTTTCGGTTGATTCTTATTAGCTATTTTCCTCGCCAAGCGTTGGGAGAGAAGCGAAGACTAGACGGCGTGGTATACTCATTTAAAGAAAAAGAACCTCGAAAAGTAGGGTGAAATGATTCGAGTTGTGTCATTTTGAGAACAGCGAAGTGAGTGATAGAGTATCTAAGAAGAAAAGAACAAAAATTAACCAATTTTCACTGTAAGAGCACTTAATGGAAAGGAAAAATTAAGTATTATGATAAGAGTTCATGACACTGCCAATAAAATAACAGAAATCTCTTTTTATACTAAAATATTTCAGATGCTCTTCGGTGCCCAGAAATGCGACAAAGTCTTCTTGCAAAAACAAAACAAGACGTCGTATTCCTGTAATTCCTGTTCGTCGTATTCTCGTTCGTATTACAAAAACATCCTGCTCGTCGTATTCCTGTTCGTATTGCTAAAACAAAACAAGACGTCGTAGTCCTTGTAAATGACATCGTGGACGCAGGGCCAGTGGAGCTAGTGCTCAAAGTTGCATTTAACTTGCAACAGATTTTCTAAGGACACAAAAAGGTTCAGTTGTGATGTGCTGCCAGTGGTAGAGGGCTTGGTCAGGTCAGGGCACTCAAACGGAGCACCGCTCGTGAACGCTTGTCTCATGACGTATCACATGCGGTGCCCTCCTTGCAAACGTGTCGAAATCAAACAGTATGAGTTTGAAATATGTTCTGTCCGAATTAGTTTTAAGTAAGCAACATCTTCTCTCAGTTTTACTCTTACTTTCGTCGAGGGGAATGAAATATTACGTTGTACTTCATACATGAATAAAAATTAATTACCATCAGATATTTTTTACGTTAGGTAAAAACATAATTTTAGAGTGGAATGGTTAGAAGAATATAAATTTTCTAATTCAAGAGACGCTTACCAGTGCGCCCTGAATCTACCGTTTAATAATTATAGTAGACTGAATAATCAGAGGATAAAATAAATACTATCAAAAAGTTTGTGAGCTATTTTAGGAGCAGGGTTAGTTCACAAATTTTCTTCAACAAGTATTTAAAAAGCAAAATCAATTTAAAGAAATGCTTTCCGGTCTCACTGTAGGGTAAAAGTTAACAAAGCCCTTTTCCTGAGCTTCATCACAAGGACGCTGTGCGTAAAGATGTCAAATTTCAAGGCCTCGTCCCTTTTATTTTCAATCCCACTCCTACTGAGACATTTTTGATTGAAAATTCACCGACTCACAAAATTTAAGTTCAGATTAGATTCCCTCTCATTTGATTAACTTCTCCCGTAATAACACGCCAATAATGCCAGCAGCGATTCCCTCTTATTTGATTAACTTCTCCCGTAATAAGACGCCAACAATGCAAGCAACGATTCCCTCTTATTTGATTAACTTCTCCCGTAATAACACGCCAATAATGCCAACAGCGTGCCGGTCATTTCGTCCTCTACCGCCGATCGTCAAGAAACCGATCGCGAGGTTCGCATTCGATCTGTCAGCTTCACCTCGGCGGAGCGTCCGACTTCCGATTTATGTTTGCATTCGTCGTCCGGGAAACATGGATTGAAGACTGGCAGGGTGACACGCAGCCGAATGTTGAAGTGGGAAATGTTCGAATGATGATTTCCGTGTAATTGTCGGCATGAATAAATTTTGAAGTTTTTTTCGATTCAGTTCCGATTCCTATTTTTCATCCATAGTGGAAAACTGCGTCCAAAGTCATTTAGAATTGAAGGTTTTCCGCATTTTTTTTAGGAAAAAATATTGATTACAGGAAAACCGGAAGTAAGATTTCCATGCTTCATTCTTCATTTCCTAAGAAATGGCTTCGCACTTTCTAAATCACCAACACTAATCAAATACAAGCTAAGTCGATAATACTATTACTCTCACGGAAAACTTTATATACTTCTAATTACTTTTACTCCATACGTATAGAAGAATAGCAGTTATTTTACTAGATTACAGTTTAAATGACACCAATTGAATCTTTCAACTGACGTTCATATGTACTCATGTACGTACCTTGAAATGAAAATTTCTTCCTGAGATGCATCATTTTGTCTCGCTACAACACAGCCCTAAACTAATGTGCTGTCACTGTGAAAAAGAAAATTATTTTTTTTAAATCCGTATGATATGATTTTCTCGATGTGATTCCTTCTTATTCCGTGAAAACCTGAGTACTGCATCTAAGGTTTGATGGTTTCAGGCGGCATAAAAGCTGATTAAAAAATTTCAATTAGCTGAGCGTGCAAAGAAATTAGAAAATTATGACTTTCGCCAGACTTTCGTAACTGAGCGTCAGCGACTTTGAAAGTAAGTCAGACGGCCCATTTGTGTGGCACGCTTGGATGCATGAATTAAAGGGTGAATGATACTTAGATGGGCTGATATGGCTTCATCAGAGGCTAAGGTAAAAATTATCCCGAGCTAATTAGACAATACAAATCGACACAGATGTGCCCCGAATGTTAATATTTGTAGGAAGTCTCTCAAATTGTAAGCCAATTAAAGAATGAAAATTTACTAATAAAGTTTGTGGTCTGCGCGTCATTATTAGTAGCTGAACTACTTTTGTTTACCCATCCATTGAGAAGCCCTTCTTTCTATCGTATAATAGAAGTGAAGCATGTTTGCTTAGCGAAGCAGATAATATGCATAGCCCTCTCTGCAGAAAATGGTGTCAATAAACTGAATATTCAACAAACAAATTCTACTCTGTTTTATGGAACTGTATCCCAGTTTCCTCTTATTTCTACACGTGGTAATTATTCTGAATATTTTTATAATGAATGAAGAACAAATAATTATGTTTTTCACTCATGTTTTGAATTGAAACTTTCAAAAAAGTTTGACATACTGCAGCAATTGTACAGACAGTGCTACAAGTCCACGGTCATTGCTCCTAAAATTTCAGTAACAAAAATTACAACCTCAGGGAATACATGTGAATCTCTCATAATCGTTCCCTTATAAAATCTACGTGTTTCACTTCTGAGATTTGCTACGCGCAGTAGTTCTTTTAACTTCTATTTTAAATACCTGATTATGAACGTCCTTGCTCAATCTATTTAACTTCGAACCAAGCCGACACTTTCTAAAAACATCTCGATGTAAATCTCAGTCATTTTTGTTGTTGTGATCACTCTGTCTTAATTGCCATATACTCTCAGGAAAATTAAATATTATAATTTCCCGAAAGATCCAAGGAATCAGAATATCGACCGGATGGAAGGAATAGAATTGCAGTCGGACAACGAATAACGTACCGGAAATCACAAGGTAGCAGCTCTGTAATGCGGACTGAAAGAAAATATACGCGTGAATTATTAAATAACGAATATATAATGAAAGATTCTTTCCCTTATTCAAAACACCTAAGCAGTTCACACGAAGTAGATTGATTTTTATTGTATCCAAGTTGAATTTTCAGCAGCTTACTTTCCTCAACATATAAATGGCATGAAGGAGTGTAACAATTTCACCTAAGTTATGCCATTATTTCTCTTAACGTTCTGAAATGTGATGGTAATTAATAATTCTGGTATACGACGTATACGTAAAAGCCCTGTAGTTACGTAGATAGAGTATTATTGGAGAAGATATTTACGTCTCAGAAGGATTGGTAAGAAATAGTTCCTTTCTCAATGGTTCTCTAGTATAAATATAAACCTTCTATTCTTGCGGTGGAAATGATTGTAATAATCAAGAAACATCTTGCCTTTGCTAATGCTTTGTTCATTTTTGCCTTGAGGCAATGGTAGAGACAATGCTGTGTCCAAAAATTCAAAGCTGCTCGTCGTTTCTGCTGATGTGTTTGTCATACCTGTCAGTAAATAACTTTGTATGAGGCTGTAAGCAAACACAGAAGTAAATATCTTTCGTGCAATGTGTAATTTTAGTGCGTCAGCCGTATGTAAATTGCAATAAAAGTACTGGGCCAAAAGAGTTCAAATTTTATAAACGGTTTCACGTGTGAAATTGATTTTACGTACACATCAGCTGGATTTTAATTTCATCGACCAGAATTATTAACTAGCATTTTCTTTGAGAAAGTTAAGAGAAATAATTAAGTGGTTTGCATTTGTAATTGTTCTTTTGTCATTCGCCAAGACCTAGGTAGAGTGCATTATTAATCGTCAGAGAATAAAAACGTAAGTGCAAGGTTTGTGAGTAGATAAAGTTCATCGAAGTTAGGGCTTGTGTGCTCCATCGCCGCTATTTAATAAACTTTGGTCGAAACTTCCTCTGTCCTAATATTGAAGGTAAGACAAATCGGCTTGCCCAGCTCACTGTGCGTTCTAATCCCCGCGCTTTTCGCACAATTGCATTATGAGTAAACTCTTTCGCTTGGGTATTAAAGAAGAACAAAGAGCAATGCTTTGAGAAAACTACCCTGAAACTATGACCCATAGTTTTAATGCTAAACATTTCGAGAACAAAAACCATTCTCCACGCGCCAAAACTGTTCATTACTTGACTTTCGTAGTTCAGAGCCAATAATTGAAACAGCTTGTTCCTCTTGATCAGTCTCGCCAACATGCCTGGTGAGCTCCAGAACTTCAAATTTCATCCTATTTTTGTACCGGCTGCAGTTGGCCACGAGGCCCACCCCGTACACTTAATTTCTGATCGGTCTCTTCAGACCTGAAAATTATAACTACAAACACGGGGTTTTGTGAGGGATTATGACAAATTATAGCTACAAGCACGAGGTTTTGTGTGGAATTATGATAAATTATAACTACAAGCACGGGGTTTTGTGTGGAATTATGACAAATTATAGCTACAAACACGGGGTTTTGTGAGGGATTATGACAAATTATAGCTACAAACATGGGGTTTTGTGAAGGATTATGACAAATTATGGCGATAGACACGTGGTTGGTGAGTAATTATAATAAATTATGGAAAGAGACACGTGGTTGGTGAGTGATTTTGCATGTAATCCTCCACTCTCACTGGTGTGTGTGAAGTAAATCGCACACTTTAGGTCTTTATAAATGAAATTCAGTAAAAACGTTAGTCCACTGTGATAATATATTATTTAGTTGTTATATAGCTCTAAAAATCAGTTTGAATCAAATGCTTGCGAGATTTATTCAATGGAAAGATTCTGACGTTTCCACACGATGCAGAAAAAAATATTCTCTCACTTAATCTCTTTTAATTTGAAATCACGAACTCGATATTAGCAAAGAAGTTAGCTGTAGACTTTGCTCGTGTGAAACAAGTGTTTCTTCAGCGGTAATTACACTCGTAGTTTTTATTGTTTCAGACTTTGTGGAAGAAACATTCACAAAACGGAACCTCAGAAATTAATGTAGATTCTGACAAAAAAAGCCATTATTAAAACAAAATCAGGATTGATAAAGGTTCAAAGGGTTTTTGAGGCGTAATTACTTCAAGTTGTTCGTTCTTTTACTCAATCAGAACACTAGGGCAAATCAACGCCTGTAACATAGCGTTGCCTCCAGGTGCTAAACGTCTGTTCAAGTATGAGGATAAATTCGGAGAGTGTTGACCGTGGGGATCATTACTGCTGATTTGGATATCACACAAAACAAATCATTCGTGGATAAATTAGTGCAGATCTGCAGGAGGAATTTCAAGACTAAATAACGAATACCGTTGCGAAAAACTGCTACAATGTCTTGAAAATTCAATCACGCGCAGAAATAAAATGAAAAAAATGACACAGATATGAAAAAATGTTAACTCATATTGATCTAATGTACAAAATATTGGAACAGGGGATTGTCAAAAAACAAATATTGTGATACCGAAGGCTACTTCAAGTGTGACCAGAAATGACCTCTGTGTTCGGTGGGGACTCTTATTAAAAAAGAAGGACCTTCAATTGAATTTTAAGGTTGTAGTCACAGATCACAATCAGAAGTTTTACTTGACTTTCACATTTTAATTTTAAGGCTGTAATTTTACTGATTGAAAACACGGCGTACCATGATCTGTATGTGAACCAGATCGGAATAAAATATATATTATTTTTTTTATTAATTCCAACGCGTTTTACGTTGGGTTTTCAAATGCCATACTACTACTGATGTGATGAGAGATGTGTGGTTTAATCTTCCTTTTTCAAGGGAAGTACTCTGTGGTCACGTGAAAAGCCTCCCCTGAGCCAGTCGAGGTTCGAACCCTTGTCTTCGCGACTGTGAGGTCATCACGCTAACCACTGCACCATGGAGCCCAAAGATATAATTAAAGATATAATTGATTCGATCTTCATTTCTCCAAAGAAATATGACTGAATTCTGCCTTGCTTTGTCATTCTCACAACACTCTGTATTCGCCTATCAAACTAAATAAATTGAAAAGATTTGACCGCGTCGCCGGCCCTGGACACCACACATCATGCTGTATGAGCTGAAAGGAAAGAAAAAAATATTCATCCCTAAATAAGTCATAAATAACCATTTTACACGTTTAAAATGACTTCCTTCATTTTTACTGCTGTGGGTTTATTTTTTTTGCACGCTGCGGCAGAAAACCGCGGCCATTACAGCTCTGATCGTCGTTTGGGGTCGAGAATTGCATGATCAATACCGCCCCCTTTGTGCAAAGTTTGCACTGTGCATGCAAGTGTGCTGTTTTTCTATTCCTGATGCAGTTTCTGGGCACCTCGAAAGTCCGACTCGTTTGCTCGACGTGTGAATCTTCTCCAGAACAGTTGCACATTTGCGTGCAAAACTCTCGAAGAATTTCGCGATCATACAAAGAATGACCAAAAACTTTTGAGCATAAACAACTTGTTGTGACATCGTCTTATGCACTAATACTAAAAGTTTATGCTAATGTTTCATTGCCTGCTTGGCTAAGCCTGCTCTTTGTCAAAGTTGCTGTGCACAGTAATACAAGGTATTTTCAGGGTATTAAAACAAAGTAATAAAATTTCACTCTGGTAATACTAAACTCTCGATATTGATCAGAAACAACTCGATAATTTAGACGCTCAACGTAATTCCAGATTTTCGGCGTTAATGGCCAGAGAACAACTATACAATTATTACTACATAAATGACCCGTAAAAATGAAATCAAAACTTCGAATAAACTATTTCTAGATGGAATAGAGGACCTGGAGGAAGACCTGGCAAGTCAACCACATGTGAAAAAATGACGGAAAGATTAGGTATGTTCAGAATCTCATAAAAGAAGATCGAAGAACACCACTTAATCCGGTTGCCATTACCTTAGACATTATGAATGGCCACGCAAATTCAATCTTGCATGAGGATTTGGGACTCTCAAACTCTAAAGAAACTTTGTTAAATGCTATACTACGTTCTCGTCTCTCCTCGTGCCTAAATAATTTTTGCGCACAAATTTTGACACTTAAATTTTGGTTGATAACTGTGATGCCCTCAGACACAACCATGACGCACTGAGGCACACAACCATGACGCACTGAGGTACACACAATCATGACGCACTGAGGCACACACAACTATGACGCACTGAGGCACACACAACTATGAGGCACACACAACTATGACGCACTGAGGCACACAACCATGACACACCGAGGCTCTGATCAAGACAAGCATTCTATCATATTCAAGTTTTTCGAGCTTCTTTTTCAGTGCTGATAAAAGTCACTTCTAATCTAAAGAGATTATAGCCTTCTGACTCAACGAAAATGTGTGCTACAATCGATCACTTTTTACGGCAGGAGAACCATAACGATTTTGTACTTGAGATCAGCGATACAAAGCACTGAATTGTTTTCTTTTTATACGTCATCTTTTTACCTCGAAATTGCGATACAGAGCAAGTTCGATGTTATGGTCGTGTAATGAAAAACTGCTTCTAAAAAACAGTAGCTGTGTTAAAGGAAGTTTGCGAGTTGGGATAGAAAGCTAATTCGAAGATGAGCTCGATTTTAAATGAAAACTCAATGTAATTTTTTCTCTCTTGATCCATCCACGTTTATAGGGGTTATCCATGTACTCGTATACACAGTTTCATATACATATAAAGGGTATTATCTTTCGTACGCAATGTTGTTATCCACGTGTTCAGAGTGTTATCTACATATGCAGGTGTTATCCAAGATATAATCCTCGTATTCAATAACTTAGGCTTTAAAATTATGTATGTAATTCGGCAAAAAATAATGATGGAAGTAAACTCTTTTTTACATGAAAAATATGGTCAAACCACTTGAATTGATATATTTTCAACACGACAACTCCCAGGATCCCCAAGTCGCCAAGACCACTTCAAAATGACTTACCTGCGCCAAATTATTTTTTCGTCTATTCTGACTTCAACTTTGTCCTCAATAATATCAAATTTACGGCTGGGGAAACAGAAAATTCTACCTCCGACATGGCTCGTATACCATTGGGTTCAAATCTGGTGGAAAAGGATATCATTCTTCTGTCGAGACCAAATTGGGAATGTAAGATTTCAGCCGGTCTTGACTGAATTTTCTTAGCTTTAAAATTGAAATTTTGGGTTTATCTTTTCTTATGCCTTCATAACGGATATTTGTTTAAAAAGGATGTATTTTAGTTTATACGTATTATTAGTGTTAAATTCTTACGAAAATATAAATTTAGAAAGCTCAAAAAAGAACACAACGTAAATTTTCCATCCCCGATATACATGCGGTGCTCTTAGCCTTTGGTTACTCCAGCAAACTAAGTTTTTAAGAGCGAAATGCTCCTTATATAGCGCCATAAAATCAGACAAAGGGTAACTCAAAGCAAGCAAATTTGAACGATGAAAATTTAGAGCTTCAATGTTGTTACAAATGTTTGCGTTTTGAATTTGTAACGTATCATTGAAATATCATAGTTCCTCCTATGTCTAAATCTCTATTTTATTTCCATTAATCTGAAGTATCCATGGGCGCTGAATTTTTATTTTATGCGTTTAAGTTTCCCCCTTGTTGATCTCTCGTGGCCCGTACTGTACCTTAGAAAATAAGTTTCTATACTCCACAGTAATCATTCCATCGATGCTAAAAATATTCACATTGCAGTATTGCTACCTTCTAAGATTACATTTTATCGTTAGCACACACTCAAATCCATGAATATTCTACAATGTATCAAAACCAATGTTAACTTTATTAACACTTAATCACTATGAATTTTATCAAAACTCTATTAATAATAATTTTACTCTCAGTCAAATCAGAAACATTTTTTTCTGCTCATCCAATCCATGGTAATTTAACCAACGCTCTAATCAATAAAACTCTAAACAAAACACTCAAATCGTCAATGAAACTCTCAAATCATTAATAAAACCCTCACATCACGAACAAAACCCTCAAATCAATAAAACTCTAAATCAGTAAAACTGTCCGAGGTTGTACTCTCCGTCAGATTGAGGAGCTATGATTTCCCATATCGAATACGTGCACACCACACAACCTACGTAAAATTTTTACGACGACCTGTGTGTCAGAGAACGTCTGTGGGCGTTCCACCCTGGCAAATTGAAGGACAAGTTCAACAAATGTTACAGAAGCTGTCGTAGGTAATTGTTGGGTTCCGCCTAATTAAATCTCATCTTTTGTTCACAATGTCAAAGAAAAAGGATGATGAAGTTCAAAATTGAGTCGCACATTGAACTCTGTGAACGGTATTGCACTCCTGAAAGGAAAATCTAATTAGCTGTTTTTCCAACTATTTTTTGTTTAATTTCCGGAAAAAAGTCATTGGTGGTTGTTTACATGCGTATACGATTTAGCTACCAGGAAAATCAAAACAATTTTACCAGGAAAATCAAAATGATTTTACCAGGAAAATCAAATGATTACATTTTTTTGAAAAACTGTCTCGCTCCTAACTTGGCAGTAGCTTTGGTTTCGATTGAAAGTTTTACAAATGTACATACTATTAGAGATTTTTGATAGTTAGAAAAATGGAAATAATTATATCTATTACCGCTTAAATCTTCTTATAGCCGCTAAATGTTGTAAAATCCAGACCTCTCTAAAACCATAAATTAATTAATAAGATATTGAATGAAATACAAGAAAAATACCCAGGAGCATCAGTAGGTTTCTATCTTTTCCATACTTTAGTCTATGGGCAGAGAAAATGAACAGGGATCGAGATTTTTGCATTGCTTAACTGCCCCTTTCCATGGATAGATTTTGAAGTTATTTTAGTGTACGTCGGTTTTTTTCTCATTTCAAAAATGTGTTACCAGCTTCGATGCAGGCTTCCCTCGTGTATACATTTTGCTGCGCACAATGAAGATCACAGTACATTGGGATGACTTCGAGCACTCTTGGTTGTAGGGTAGCCGAGCATCATGATTGGAGCTATCGCACGGACAATGTTTTAGCCAGCCGACCGTATTTTGCAGTCAGAAAACACTCTCACAGGAGAGTGTTATGAAGTTGAAAATGTGTAAATGCAACACTCCAACCAGCCTGTTCATCTTTTGTTGTTCTGTTGCCAACGATGTTCCTTTTCATGTTCTTAAAATAATCTTTCACAGATTTATAACAAGAATCATTTTTTTTTTAAGTTCATGGCCATTGTGCAGCACAGTGCAGTAATACTCATGTGATGGTTGACTACAGCTGGCGTTTTAACTCTAGGGTCTTGATGTAATGTTGGTTGGTCAATCCATTTGTAATTTCCAGTGATTATTCGAGGGAATGTTTTCTGAATGGCCTCATCGAACTGGTAGAGTGTATGATAAATGTTCTGTGTAACTAAAATTTTAGAGAACATGGGTCTCTATATTGACTTTACAAACAAAAGCAATGGAAAAACGGGATGAGAATTGTAATGCTCTAAATCTAACCCTAGTCTACCAAATACTTGTGAGTCAAATTCAGCGACTTAAGTTACTTGATAAACCAAAATTTTAAATCATTATCTATTACTGATGGTAATAATTAACTACAGTAGGAAGCTTAACGCGTATCTTCGTTTTCTCAGAGTACGTTAGATCCACAGAGCGACTATCACTTGTCAGTGGATGCAAGTAAAATGACTTCCACTAGGCAGTTGAAACGTGTATGATTCGAGTTAGAAATTTGAGTGTCAAAAGAGAAAATATTGTAATTTGAAACTGAAACTGAAATATATCGATTCGTTTGCAAACGAAGAAAAACGTAGTCAACCTTTTAAATTGTATGAAAAATTGCAATTGACAGAGTAATGTACGTGAGCTAGTTTAGGTATGTTTTTATTGCCAGTCAACATTGATGTCAACGCTCCCATCCATACCCAACAAAAAGCACTAGAACGCATAAATGAATCTTTTTGCTCTGGGTTTGCACGCACGTTTCCACGATTGAAAACACGAGTAAACCGACTGGAGAGCACCTGAATTTAAGTCTCGTCGGAATAAAACGGGTGCCCAACCACGGCCTCCACAGAAAGTTGGCATTCCATTCAATGTAGTGCGCAATAAATCACGCGAAGTTGAAGCTCTGCCCCGGTAGACTGCGTGTGAGCCAAACTCAAGTTCGTTCGAGGCAGACAACTCACTCTGCAGTGCGTGTTGCATGTTGTGCTGATATTCCAAGCTCTTGAATTTCTAGTTCGAGGCAGACAACTCACTCCACAGTGCGTTCTGCATGTTGTGCTGATATTCCAAGCTCTTGAATTCCTAGTTCGAAGCAGACAACTCACTCTGCAGTGCGTACTGCATGTTGTGCTGATATTCCAAGCTCTTGAATTTCTAGTTCGAGGCAGCCAACTCATTCCACAGTGCGTACTGCATGTTGTGCTGATATTCCAAGCTCTTGAATTTCTAGTTCGAGGCAGACAACTCATTCCACAGTGCGTACTGCATGTTGTGCTGATATTCCAAGCTCTTGAACTTTGTGTAAGTGCATAGTGAGAGATGCGGTCGGTGGCTGCTTGGGAATATTTGACTGTTATTGGCACGTGACTTCTATTTTCTGTAACCGTTTGAAGTCGGTGATTTCTGTTGCGTGTCATTTTTTATAGTCTGTGACTTCTGTTGTCTGGGATTGTTCTCCGGCAAGTCACAGTTCTGTTGTCATTGTTCTCTTGTGGATGGCTGCCTTGCTTTTTTAACAATTTATGAATCGAGAATAGTATATTTATTATTTTAAGCAACCTTAACCGAAATCTCTCCAGCTCGAACGTGGGAAGGAAGATGCAAAAGTTTAATTCTCCGAATTCTAAAGAGAAATTTAATATTATCTCAGATTGATTTCAAACCCGTTGAAGTAATACAAGCGTAGGGGGCGAGACTCAGTTACACTTTCCTCGAAGCAACAGAAAAATATGCACATGTGTGATCGCATAAAACACAATTCCTCCAATTAATCCGACAGCGCTTCCTGAATTCTCCAGAATTCTCAATAATTAGTGACATCTTTTCGAGCGTGTGACCGTTGTATCTAAGAAAGACAAAGCCGATTACTCCCTAAATATATTTTCATAGTATCACTCGCCTGGGATCGATTCAAGTAAGGTTTGCAAGCGCAATAGAAGCTTGCACCACTTCGCTCAAGTGTCTGCCGAGCACTTTTGTGCTCTAACTTTAGTGATTTGCAGACCCGGAGCGGCCGTCTGTCACGCAGACAGAACCACAAAATTGTATGTACCGCTGCACTGTTTGCCGCGACTGATGACCTAATGTCTGGTCGTACAGGAATGTGTTATTCAAAGTAATGAAGTAACCATTCAGAATTAATCAAAGACAGTCGTAAGCGTAGCATGCTTCGATAATATCGAATTTCGTTTGTTCATCCTCGCGTACGCTGATGTTGCAATTGTGTTCGTGGCATGATCAGCCATTAGTTTCAATTTATGTTGAAAGACATGAAGGACCCTGAGAGCTTCTGATAATAAATGCGCACGAAATAACAACAGAGTTTGTAAGTATTCGTCTCCTATGAATTCTGGTCATCGCTTCGTTGCTGCACACGTCCATTTTAAAGATATTGCCAATAGTCGGGGAATATTTTGTGTTTTTTCTTCAGGCCGTTCACTACTTATGATGTGGAATTACACAAAATGAAAGTTCTGCAGGTATGAGAGAAATGTGAAGTCGCTCATACAAAATTCGCAACTCAAAATTCTACTAAATTTATTATACTTGTCATTTGTTTCGACATTATTTAACAACAAGTATGAAAGATTAGATATTCGGTGTTTGATATTAGATGCGAATGGTAAATTTTAAACAATACTATTAAAAAGCAGTAAATTAATCGTAACATAATTGTATCTACATGCATACCTGTCATACATATATATATATTGACCAAGCACATAGATATACGCCTTATCATAACTATGGCCTAAGTACATATACAATATATTTAGAGAACCTTTCGAAACATATGAATAGTACTTTTCCGTAAATGGCCAGCTTATTTGTATAGTACCCAATATGTCATACGCCCTGATCAATAGACCTACTCTTGCATTGTAATAGGCCTGATCAATAGGCCTACTCTTGCATTGTAATAGGCCTGATCAATAGACCTGCTCTTGTATTCATGCAATGCTATAAGCTCGCTTCGTCCAATTACCACTCGTGCATTTACTGTAGGCCTGCACGAAATGTTGTCTTGCATTTTTAAACTGATTGCTATTTGTCTCGTTTTACAAATTCACACCAGGGTATTTTTACACTTCCAAAATTGAAAATTCACTCAAACGTATTCAAACGGGCAAAAATTAATAACATTCAAAGCATGGTACTTTCAAACTTGCAAAAATTAATAATTCACACAAGTGTATTTTAAAACGGGTATAAATGAATCATTCACGCAAAGGTATTTTCAAACGGGTAAAAATGAATAATTCATGCGAAGGTATTTTAAAACGGGTAAAAATGAATAATTCATGCGAAGGTATTTTCAAACGGGTAGAAATGAATAATTCCCGCCAAGGTATTTTCAACTGGTTAAAATTCGTGTGCCGTTGTCAATTTTCTTTATACTAGTTTCAGTTTTGTTTCTTTGGTTTTCGTGCAGAATTAGCCCCGAACTGACGCATGTGAGTGTGAGTTCGAAACAAATCAATTTTCTTCCGACATTACTTTCAACAAAATAGTGTGCATAATGGGCATTGTACCTGTTTAAAAATAAATCATTAAAAATTGAAGAAGATTTCTACTGCGACACATCACTAATTAGTCGGAGCCGCACAGTGACCCGTGTGCAGCCACCTGTGGCTTACCTTCATGTCACAATTACAAAAGAATATAAGAAATATGCTCAACATTTGTGATTAAATAATTTCGAAACAAATAAACCGCACATGCGCTCAAATTGTTAACGAGCGCCACCTGCCCACGGTTAATTGAATATGTATAACACACTTCCGCATGAGACCAGGAAGTGTCTTTTGGGTTCAAAATAATTGAATTATGATCCGTGAGTGCATATTTTCGTTCCCCTCCGACTCAGACGAGACTGTGTGAAAAAATTAGAGAATGCATTACTTTGTTTTCTTTAGTGACGCTCTTGTTCTCTAAGCATCGTATGGTACCATGAATTCTTGCGTTTCCCTCGAATCGAGAGGTAAATAACTGAAAAAAGTTTTGCCCCATCCTAGATCCTTCACTCTGCTTCTTCATTCCATCTAAGAATACGTTAACTAAATATTCCCACTCGTCAGGATTTTTCTTGAAGTCGACCTAAGTTCGCCAAAATCTACGTTCCTACTACATAGCCAAAATTTTGTATTAAAATTCTATAAGAAACATACTGGTTGACCATGATCAGCATCGACAACAATGTCAAACATGGGTAACCAAGGCAACAACCACATCGACATTCTACGCGTCATTCTAACTTTTTCCCCAATTTATTCATTCGGACGCCACGCTGCCTTTCCTGCTTTTTCTCTAATGCAGCTAAAAATTTTGGCCTTCGGTTGGGCAGAAGCTGCTCGCCCGTGAGCTGTAGGCGACTTCGTGCCTAGACATCGATATTTGCAGCGCAATCAACGATGTTTCATAGATGATTCCATGACCAGAACTAACGAAGCGCGTAGGCAGCCTTATAGGGGCTCAAGGTCGGTGATTTCGCCCATTCGCTCTGTAGTCTTTCGCACCATTGAATTATCTATCTATATATTATGGAAATTCTGATGTCAATGCTTGTAGTCGTACATGCCATCTGCCATGTAATCAAAGTGAGAATTTCTTGCAAGTCTAGTCGTACTTGAAGATTAATTATGTCTCTAGACTAGTGCCATTCTTTTCAAAATTTTGATGAATTACAACAGCGTACAAATCTCACCGAATTTAAACTGATCTACGGTAAGCTAGACTTAGGCAGCTACATATACGTATATTGGTCTCGATCGAAGTTGACATAGCCTGGAACTAATGACGAAAAATGTATAACACAGTCTAATTTTCAAAATAGTATTTGTTGTCGATTGACGTTAATGGTACAAATACGTTGCTCTCTAATTAGTATCATATTTTTAACCCGTAAATATAGTATGAACTTGCCACCGAAAATTAGCTGAGTTCATTGTCATTCAATGTCGACTACCCTTTAAATTTGGAAAAAATTATAAGCCTTACATTTTTTTTATATTTGTCTATATTCAGGCACATTATCCATACAAATCATTAATTGTACAGCTTGTATAGCTTCCAGTACTATCATATCCTAGTATGTTTCGCACATACGGCATACGTGTCACACTGTAGAGTTGAAAATAATTTGCTATTAATGATGTTATCTTCAATAAATTGAATCCTATTTTGAAATTCATAAGCATACTATGCACTGGGAGTCGTATCTCAGAAATATCCTTTTTTCGGTAGTCACAGAGAATTGTTTAGTTACTAAGACTATTCGTCGGCTTGGTTAGGAGGAAAATGAAAATCTCGTTGACATTCACTTAAACCATTGTCTTACTAAAGCTGAATGAACCGGTTTAGATGCAACTATATACCTAATTAATACGCCAGCATGATGAAACTCGTTAAATGGACAATTTTATTTCACTAATATCACTAACACAAATTGCGCTACAAATGCCCTCAAACTATTCATCTGAGTATCGGTAACAAGACTCTCGAGTACCTTCATAGTTTGTTAAACGCATCCACAAATTTGTTGCACTCTTCTTTTAACTATATCATGATCAGTCAGAGAAAAGACAACAATTATCTGAGTGAATAAAAAGTACAGTCGTGGAGAAGCAAAAGATTCGCAGACCCTTTGCACCCAGAAATTTTAAAAAGTCCTACGCCAGCACCAAATATAAGAATCTTCAGTACGAGAGGAAAACAACGACGCGTGGGTAGAGTGCCACAAAGACACGTGGGTAGAGTGCCACAAAGACACGTGGGTAGAGTGCCACAAAGACACGTGGGTAGAGTGTCACAGCTGCCCCTGTTATCACCAAGGAGCCAATTTCAGATGACTGCCCTTACGAAATATTCAGTCACGAGCCTCAGTTCCTCTCATTCCTTTGGGCTGCTTCCCAAGTGGGAATGATTTACAGCGTTTGCAGGTAACATCATAGTTACATTAGTCACACTGACACAACGCTTGAGTGTCACATTAATTTTTACCCAGCTGGTGTTGATATTCCAAACCCGCTTCAAAAAACGTCAGAAGCTCTCAAATCGCGTTGCGTCGCGACTGTGTTGAGCTGCTGTCCATGTTGAAGAAAAGTGAACCGATTTCTTCAAGGGTATCTCCACATCACACGTTAAACAAGCACTTTAACCCCGTCACTTATATATTAACATAGTCTTCACTACACTACATAATATTTCATAATCATGAGACAAAATCTTTTTATTTTACTTTAATTATAAAGTGTGATTGAGGCTAGAAAACACATGCGGATACACGCCTTGCATGTGAAAGACTGTGTTAATTTTGCCTACATTTTGCTGCTCAAGAAAGTGGTCTCTGCTGCAGTAGATCAAACACTTGATTGTGAACGTGTGCAGTCAAACTGACAGTCCACAACCTGCGCGTGCGTTAGTGAATAATGTGTTTCAGTTTTCTATCCCCAGGCTTACAGATCAGTAATTGAAATCACCCAAAAATTGAGTAATAAGTTTTTTATAGACTTTTTCTATCGCGTAAACAGCCTGCAGCTTACCAATTTCAAACTGCATTGCTCAATGTCAGTTTTAATAATTTTTTAAGCTCAAGATTTGTTCAATTGCATTTCACCCTCTTCTCAAGTTCAATAACATCACCTTTACCTGACAGCATATCGCTTCAGTTTGAGTAATCTGCCATTCATGCATTGCAGTATCAATACTCCTCTGTATCACATCCGACAGCCCTCCGGACGGTGGACGACACACCAGCACTCACAGGCGGCGGTGTGCCCACAACTGGCGGCCCTGGCCAGGCGAGTCTGCTACCTCACTCCTGAGTGAGAGTCGTCAAGGTGACAGGTCCCTGGACACACGTAGCCACGACTACACGGGGCCCCTGGACAACACTAAACCGAAGTCGAGTGCCGGCAGAAGGAGAACACTTTCAATGTATTATTAACGTTTCAATTTTCGACATCGCGTGGTGAACTTTGAAGAAGTACCTCGTAGCGCTTTGGCTGAGCTGTCAGTGATCGTTACGTAGTTTGTTCGGTGGAAATTGAAGACGGTCACTGCAGTACGTAAAATTCAGTCACGCTCTTTGAATGTCAAATGTAGTACTCGACTTTTGAGCATGCGATTATTTCGACGAGCTATATTGGAGTACCGATTTGCGTGATGCCTAAGCCTAATATCTAAAGGTTGATGGCCGACATCAAGTGTTTTACGAAGAACTTTTTGTCTCAGGCATTTTGAACAAAGTTGAGTTACCGTTAAAATGCATCTCGATTGGGTCAAACGCTAATTTAAGTTTCGTAGGAAACAACCAAAAATTTCATTTCAATCAAGTTCCGTCACATTGAAAGTTACACAACAATCACGATTGATATTTAAGTACCCTACTATCAACGTTTATTCTGTTGGGCAACATCCTATAAAATTACCTTTCATGTACTCCACTTCCACACCTCTACTCTATCGTACCTCTTCTACAATAGATTAGGATTGTCAATTAATGTAGCATGATCTGCATTAATATTTTGTTTTGATCTTCCAGTCTTCGGTCTAATAGAATTCTCTTTGTATAAATTGAGGCTGATAACGTAAGCTTGATATTTCTTGACATTTTTCCAGACTCTGCTTTTGCTTGGATGATCTCTGCCAGGAAATGGTCTTGCAAAATAGTTGGCTGCATTTTACAGGCCGCCGACTTCCATCGAGTTAGCCACTAAGAAAACTCGGTGGAGTGTTGTTAGCGACATCGCAACAAGGGTTGCAGTGATTACTTGTAAGGGCCCGTTCACACGAGGTCACAGGTGACCTCGTGTGAACGTCTCGGTCACTGCTGATAGTCACTACAGAAAACCATGCTCAGTCGCAAGAATGCCGTCATCAAATGAGGAGCTGTTGTTACTTCTGATGCTGAAGAAGAAGAGAAACTGTAGGAAAAGAAAAATGCACACCCACGATATGCTAAAATTGAGGCTAGAGAAAGGCTTGCATCACACTCTTATGACTTGTGTGTGGACGATAACAAATTTTTCAACTATTTTAAAATGAGCAAGCCTTCATTTCAAAAGTTACTGAGCCTCATCGAGAATGTCATAAACCATGAAGACACNTATGCTAAAATTGAGGCTAGAGAAAGGCTTGCATCACACTCTTTATGACTTGTGTGTGGACGATGACAAATTTTTCAACTATTTTAGAATGAGCAAGCCTTCATTTTAGGAGTTACTGAGCCTCATCGAGAATGACATAAACCATGAAGACACGAATATGAAACGTAGTATACGACCTGATGAAAGACTTGCGGTGACTTTGAGGTAAGATATTCATATTTTTAAATAGGTATGCATCATATTTGAACAGGGCTCTGAAATTATTAAACTACAGTAACGTAGTGTATTTAATGTTGTATTTATTTGTTTGAGGGTTCTGAAGTTCATAATTGATCCCCAAATACGTTATAGGTATACAGATTATATTTCTAGGATATTCAAATATATTTTTAGGTTTAAACATTTATTGTAGTAAGCAAAATAATTACATCAATATAGAAAACATTAATTGGATTATTTTTCCAATTGTTACACATTGTCCTTTCATACTGTATCTACTGTGTAATATATAGCTTATCTGTCAAAACTAAGAATGTTATAGAAAATGTATTATATCGCTATTGTTTGAAGGGGTAGGTGACGGTGTTGGTACAGCACATTGCATAATATTATCATTTCCACGAGCATGTGTTGAAGGCTGCATTTGCCAAGAAGTGCTACCACTGTCTTGAAACGTATTTG